>PVJC01010086.1:0-44465 GCA_004026665.1 Murina feae
GGGTGGGGAGCCTATGGGTGGGGTGGCAGGTGGTGTGGGGGTGGGGAGCCTGATCAGTGGGTGGCAGGTGATGTGTGTGGGGTGGGTGGGGGGAAATGTGCGGGTGGCAGGTGGCAGGTTGTGCGGGCACAGGCTGGGCTGAGGGACCCCCGAGTGCACAAATTTTTGTGCACCGGGCCCCTAGTTAAAAATAATAATAAACAAGAGTATTTAACTGCAGAAACTACAAAAGCCATTACTGATCAAATCAATGAGGTAAAATATATGGATAATACATTAGTTGAGCATTCAGTATTAACAGCTTCTTATCCTTTGAATTTATCTTACAATATAAAAACTAAAGCCAAGGATCGGCCAGCATGGCTCAGTGGTTGAGTGTCCACCTATGAACCAGGAGATCACAGTTCAATTCCTGGTCAGGGCACATGTTCCGGTTGTCAGCTGGATCCCTGGTGTGGGACATGCAGGAGGCAGCCAATCAATAATTCTCTCTCGTTGTTGATCTCGATCTCTCTCCCTCCCTCCCTCCCTCTCTCTCTCTCTCTCTCTCCCCTCCCCCCCTCTCCCTCTCAGAAGTCAATTAAAAACAACAAAACGAAAGCCAAGTACTGTATTCCCAAGTACTGTCATTATCCCCCCAAAAATTAAGAAATAGGTTAAAATCAGTAAGCTCTTGTAGTTCAATTTTGTAGATGCTAGTTCCATTATGTTCATGGAAACATTTTTAAAGCAATTATAAGTAGTTATGAAAATAAAGTTTTATCTACTATTTTCCTAATCTCATGCATTAAGTCTAGAGGCATAATTTAAATGAAACAGATGCTGTCTGCATTATATGTTTAAATATAAATTCTCAATAATAGATTTGCGTTAAGGTGTTAGAAAGACATGTATCCCTCTTGCCCCTAATAAATTTAAAACATTGTCTAGCACAAAAAGTTTTCCATCTAAACTCCAGGTCAAAAGTGTAAATCTGAATATTGAGACTTTTGTTAACTACAAAGAAGTTATACTGAATACAAACAGAATACTTGCTGCATGGGGTCATTTTGGGCAATATAACCATGTTCATGAATCCAAGTGAAATGTCTGTAATGAAGCCCTACCTGGTCTGGCTCAGTGGCTAGAGCACTGGCCTGTGGACCACAGGCTCCTAGGTTTGATTCTCATTCAAGGGCACTTATCTTGGTTGCAGGCTCCTCCCTGGCCCAGGCCCTGATTGGGGCACATGCAAGAGGCAACCAATAGATGTGTTTCTTTCACATCAATGTTTCACTCTCTCTTTCACTCTCTCTAAAAGATCAATGGAAAAATATCCTCAGGTGAAGATTAACAACAACAACAAAAAGGTCTGTAATGCAGATGTAGGAAAAAAGTATCTGAGGCAATGGAAAAAATAGGCTCAGGTGAGGATTAACAGAAAAAAAATAGAGAACAGATAACCAATTTCTGGACTGAAAAAAGTATCACTACAGATCCTGCAAACATTAAAGATGGGATGTTTTATGCCAATAAAATTTAAATGAAATGGATAGATTCCTAGAAAAAGGTAACTTATTAAAACTGATACAAGAAAATAGAAAATACTGGTATAAATAGCCCACTATTACCAAATATGTGAAATCTACAATGAATAACTTTCCCACAATGAAAACTCCTGGACCAGATGGCTTCAACAAACATTTAAAGAATAAATAACACAACCCACAAAATTCTTGCAGACAAGGGAAAATGAGAACTTGTTCCAACGCATTTTATGAGGCCAGTATAATCCTGACACCAAAGTCTGGCACGGACATTACAGAGAAGGAAAACTAAGCCTATCTCACTCATGAAAGTAGATACAAAAATCCTAAACAAAATATTAATAAATTGGATGCAACACTATATAAGAAAATACATCACAACCAAGTAGTATTTACTTTAGGAGTATGAGATTGGGTTAACACAAAAAAATTCAATGTAGCAATTTCTGATTCCAGTCAAGGTGGAACAGAGGGGGACTGGATTTACCCTCACCCATGAAACCACAAACAAAAAAAAAGAGACCACTTAACAATGAACAAAGAAGCCTTGGCGGGTGTGGCTCCGTTGGTTGGGTGCCATTTCATGCACTCCTGTGCACTGAATAGCTGCCAGTTTGAATCCCAGTCAGGGCACATGATCCCATGGCAAGGGTGTGCAAGCGGCAGCCAATTAACGTTTCTCTCTCTCAACTTAAAAAAATAATTTAAAAAAATCTAAAAAAAAGAAAATGAACAAAGGAACCAACCAGCACTTCACGAAAGATAATCAAATGAGCTGTATGTCCATATACACATGTACATACATATATACACACACAAAAATATTCAACATACTCAAACCAGAATAAGATATCCCTACATTCCTACCAGAATAACTAAAATAAAGGAGAGGGGGGAGAGAGAGAACAATTATATGAAATTTTTATTAAAAAATCTTTCAGAATTTCCATCAACCTTATTAATAATAATCCTTGATTTTTAGTGAAATTGGCAGTGTTTACTTTCTTGTTTATCTAAATTTCCTAATTTGTATTTAAAAAACACACATACTAGTAGTATAGCTTCTATAATAAAAATTCTCTTTCACTTTTAAAAAATGCAAAAAGAAAGGCATAACAACATTCTTGGTGTAATAACTTACTTTCAGTATAATTTAAATTATAAAAAGTTAAAAATAGGAACTATCTATTAACTTACATTTTTATGTCAAATATATCTTGCAAAAATGTTTTATGACAATGTTTTCCTACTATGATTTTATAGTTTGAAATGTTAAAAAAAAATATATGAGCACATGCAAACATGAAATTAATCAGTTAGCACATACAGAACTGGAATGGTCAAATATTCAACACTGAGCCATTAGTACGTGAGTACTTAAAACCAAAATATCTGCCACTATGGTCTGGTGATAAAACATACAAATAAGTGTATTAGACAAAAACATCTAAATGAACTCTAAAAAGCATGAAGATTATGATGAGTTTCAAGCACTAACTGCAAGAACATTTGTCAAACTCCAAATGTTAGATGACAATTTAGCAATTAAGGATGGCACTTACGAAATGTAAGCAAGCAGCATGAATGAACATATAAAGTTTTAGGTGACATTCAGCTTTAAAGGGAAGGATTCCCTCCATTACAGAGGCATTGATACATTGCCCTCTGTACCTGGCACATCCTGGGGGAGCTCAGATGCCACCTTCTTCTCTGCCATGTTGCTGCTATCATGGGTTTCTGAGTGACACCCCACAGGACTCTTCCCTTCAGAGGGACTAGTCTCTTCTGAAGAAGCATTTGTTGTGTTGTCGCCAAGATTTGCTGACTCAGAGTTACCTTTATCCCCAACTTCTGTTGGCTCTATAGTAAAATGCACAACAAAACTTTAAAGATATCCTTTAAAATTGCTTTAGGACATATGGCCGCATTAAATCAACTATTAAAAATGAATGATCACCAAAAAATCTGCTTTTATTTGATGGCCATTTTGAAGCAATCAGATTCTGGTCTATTTTTGTGGTATAAAATCCAAAAAGTATTTAAGAATACTTAACATGCTAAGAATGTTTAAGTAATTAATATGAAAATGAACAGATTTTATCACATACAAAAGTGCATATTCTGGTAAAATGATTTTTCACCAAAAAAATCTCACAGGGACATGTTACCTTATTATGAAGTAGAAAAGGAGATATGAGCATAACATTATAGCAAATATTCCAGTATATAAAATCAGTAGAATGATTATATATGTTACAAGAGGGAAGGGTATCCTAATCTCTTTGGAAACACAAAATTAAATAATTGCTTATATAAAAGTAATTTGTTTTCATTTTCCAAGTAAAACTGGAGATTTCATAAATAACACTGATCAAATATTTTTTTTAACAAGTAATTTTTTTACCCTCAGATTTTCCTTGCTCAGGATCATCATCTGGTGTCTTGCTGTCATTGTCTTTCTCAAGAGACTGGTCTTCAAACTCCTCTCTACTTTTCTCAGTATCTTTGGAGTTATTCTCGGTCTCACTGTTGTCCTTTTCTAGTTCTTCTGGGTTTTTAACAGTATCAATCTCTCCCTTTTTTGCTCTTATGGATTCCAAAATTTCTTCTAGAATAAAAACAAAAAACTTTGTTTCCATATATTATCAAGTATAACAGTACTACAAATGCCACTTAAGAGTTTCAAATCAAGTTATTAAAAGTTAAATCTTTTAAAAGCATTACAACTATGAAATAAGAATCAAGAGCATCGATAAAATTTTGATATTTAAGAACTCAACCAATTTGATTATCTTCACTTCTAGAAAATACATGTTAATATAGGTTCTACTTTTTATTTATTTTAAGAAAATGAAACTTGATTATAGATTACCGTCATATTCTCTGTCATATGAAAAAAACTGTTAGCTGACATAGACACACAGTTTGGGTAACATGATACAGTGATCAAAAACCTAGAGGTCCCATGACCTAGTGCAGATCTGATTTGAATTAGCTGTGTGACCCTGGGCAAGCTACTTAACCTTCAGTCCTCCGCTATAAAATGAGAAAACAGAGGCCCATTTAGAAACCACATTTCTCCCTGAACTCCCATAACTACTCTGGAAAAAATAAAAAAAATAAAAAATCATTTAGCCCTGACCAGTTTGGCTCAGTGGATAGAGCGTCGACCTGTGGACTCAAGGTACCCGGGTTCGATTCCGGTCAAGGGCATATACCTTGGTTGCGGGCACATCCTCAGTGGGGAGTGTGCAGGAGGCAGCTGATCGATGTTTCTCTCTCATCGATGTTTCTGACTCTCTATCTCTCTCCCTTCCTCTCTGTAAAAACTCAAAAAAATATATTAAAAAAAAAAAATCATTTAACCCCTAGGGGTTCTAATCCTCTTTTTACTTGGGCAGTAGTTGAATAATTTGGGGAATATTAGTAACAACCAGGGCAAGATACAAAACTTTAAAAAATGCAGAGCATCCCTAATTTATGTTTGGATGAAATATAGAGAATTCGGGTAAAATATACACATTTGGTCCTGCCCGCATGGCTCAGTGGTTGAGCATCGACTTATGAACCAGAAGGTCACGGTTCAATTCCCCATCAGGACACATGCCTGAGTTGTGGGCTTGATCCCCAGTGTGGGACACATAGGAGACAGTGATCAATGATTCTCTCTCATCACTGGTATTTCTCTCTCTCTCCCTTTCTCTCTGAAATCAACAAACACACACACACACACACACACACTAGGGGCCCAGTGCACAAAACTTTGTGCACTTGGGGGGGTCCCTCAGCCCGGCCTGTGCCCTCTCACAGTCTGGGACCCCTCGGGGGATGTCCATTTGCTGGTGTGCCTGGCCAGCCTGGGTGAGGGGCTGAGGGCTGTTTTCAGGCTGCCCACAGTCCCTTCAGGGTTCGGGTCCCTACTGGGGTGCCTGGGTGAGGAGCTGAGGGCCGTTTTCATGCTGCACACAGCTCCTATTGACCCAACGTCCCAGCGAGGCTGGCTGGAATCAGGTTTCTGAGGTTTATTTATCTTCTATAATTGAAACGTTGTTGCCATGAGCCGAGGCCTAGGCAAGCAATGAAGCCTTCTGTTTGCTTCAGCTCTGTGGCTTCTATAATTGAAACATTGTTGCCACGAGCTGAGGCCCAGCCAGCCTAGGCAGACAGTTGCAACGGAAGCCTCCTGTTTGCTCTAGCTCCATCGATGCCGGCCTCCATCTTGGCTGGGTTAATTTGCATACAGCCACTCTGATTGGCTGGTGGCGTGGCTTAGGTGTCTCAGAGTGATGGTCAATTTGCATATTACTCTTTTATTAGAGTAGATGTACACACATTTGAATTTTTAATACATTTTCAAATTTTGTAGTGATTTCATTCAAGAATTTATCTTAAATTTAACAAAAAGTAAAATGAGAAAATTTCTCTCTCACCATTAGCTGCCGCCAGAAAGGATTTATTACTACCCCTAGCCTTATTGGTCAAGTCTTCAGTTATGTCCATGTGCCGATGAATTTCTTCACGCATTTCTTCCAGAATTTTGCAGAGTTCTGCTTCCCAGTAATCTTTGTCTAGACAGTCAATTAATTCTGCAAGCTGGACCTTTGTACTGTAGTACCAAATTTTCTTTTCATTTTCATTTTCAGTATCTTCTTCTCTGTTTGAAAAAGGCACAAAAACACTTCCTATGTTAGACATACTGGCACTTATCTGACAACTTCACCTATTCAATGAAAATTAAAATATGTGCCCTAGCTGGTTTGTCTCAGTGAATATGATGTTTCCATCTCTCTCTCCCTCTCCCTTTCTCTCTTAAATGAATAAAAATATAATTTAAAAAAACAAAATTAAAATGTGACACAAAGTTTGTGCACTAAAGCTCAATAGATTTGCTCACAAGAGATCTCTTAAAGTCTCATTCAAACTCAAGTTTTTCTTATTTTATTTCAGCAAATTCTATAATTATTTTGATTTCCAGCCCACAGCAGCTTAGGACAAAAGAATTTATGAGTAGTAGAGGGAAGAGATATTAGTACAACAGCGAAGTAGGAAATATCTCAAAGTATGACAGAGAAACAGGATCTCAAAATTCAAAGCATGAATACTGGATGGAGGACAGTCTTGGTTACACTTCAATCGACTTTAAAGTCGATTAACACTATAACAATATGATGAGCAGAATTTTATCCAGAAATATTTAAACTGGACATGGCAGGTACAAAGCAGGTCCACTTTACAATATAATTTAGAAGCATTTCCATCAAAACAATGAAATGGTCTGCTACATTTTGGTCTTTGAAGGAATCATCCCAATAGAGCAATAATGTCTCATCACTCTTTTCTTTTCTTTTTTTTTTAATGCAGAGATATTTATTTATTTATTTTCTTTTTTTTCCTTTTTATTACATACAGTTTACAAAGATTAGTACATATATATCTTTTTTCCCCTGCCCTTCCCCCCACCTCCCCTAACCCCCAGTGTTTTGTGTCCATTGGTTATGCTTAAATTCATCACTCTTTTCTTATGGACAAAGCTCAAACTGGAGAGAAGAGGAGCAGCTAGCTACCTTTCCTGTTTAAATCTCTCTCAAGGTCTCATTCACTTATAACAGAGATAGAAACTTCAACAGGGGTAGTCATTAACTAAAAACAGGAAAATTAATGTTAGGACCAGACTTAGAAAAACATATATGATGGTATTTCTTCTCTCATTCAAAAGAAATTCAGGAATGCATGTGAGGTACTTGATGAGAAAGAGTCCAACTTTGCTGTCTACTCAAAGGCAAATTCATGGAGTTGAAAAAACTGGACTTTGAAAGATCTGGCTTTAAATCCGCTCTGTCACTTATGAAATATGTGACCATGGATAAGACACAATCTCTCTGAGCTTTTGAGGCATTTTCTTTACAGTACCCGTTTCAAGGCTATTGTAACAATCAAAAATATGATAATAAGGCTTCCATAGTAGTGGTTGGACACATTATTAGTGATCAATAAATATAAAATATTATTACTATTAAGATAGTAAATAAATAAAAATTTAGCAGAATTTTAGGACTGAATCAGTAAGGCATTCTGAAGAAAGGAAGGATACAGTAAATCATGGATAAACAGACGGCTACCAAAATTATTTTTAAAAATTTAATTTTAAATGAGAAATTTGAAAAAGATTAATAAACGATTCCTTTACATATCTATCTTTGATTTTTCAAATCAGCATCTGCTGGCATACAAGGTTAGTATATTTATGTTGGAAACTTTACAATTCCTGAAGATCATGTTTTAAATCTACTCTAAATTTCACTCTATTATGGGTATTTCTACTATTTATGACTGAGCAATGACAATAGTCTTATTCCAATTTACAATGTTAAAGATGTCAGAGTTCTCTAATCAAAAATATTAATAAACAGCTTTCAAAAAGCAATACCAAATAAAAAATTCAATTAACTGATAATATCAAATCCAAAAGTACTTAGTGAGCTTTGAGCATAAGAGTTATATCACTGCCTGATTCTTTATTTTCTAAAATATCAACCACTGGGGGGTAGGGGAGGCGGGGGGAAGGGCAGGGGAAAAAAGAGATATATGTACTAATCTTTGTAAAACTGTATGTAATAAATAAATAAAAATGTGGAGGAGAAAAAATAAATAAATAAAATAAAATATCAACCTTAAGGATTTGCCCTGTTATAAAGATAGTAAATTTTTTCCATAATTTTTGCTTTTCTCTCTTTATTCAGAAATATCAACACATTTCAGTGGAACCAAAAAAAATTTTACACAAAAAATTTTTGAGGCCCAGTTGGTGAGGCTCAGTGGTTGAGCTTGACCTTGGCACCCGAGGTCTCCTGTCAGGGCACATGCCTGTGTTGCAGGCTCAGTCCCCAGCAGGGGAGCATGCAGGAGGTAGCCAATCAATTTTGATGTCTCTCTCTTTGATGTTCCTATCTCTCTCCCTCTTCCTAAAAAAAAACAATAAAAAAACATATAAAAATGCTTTTGGGGTAGAAAATGTAATTTGCTAGCATAAGATATCAATATTAAAATGAGATAGTATGCAGCCCTGACCAGATAGCACAGTTAGTTAGAACATCACCCCCAATATGCCAAGATTTCAGGTTCCATTCCTAGTCAGGGCACATATAAGAATCAACCAATGGATGCATAAATAAGTGGAACAACAAGTCAATGTTTCTCTCTCCCTTCCTCTCTCTAAACATCAAACAATAAATTTTAAAATTTTTCATATGAAAATAAGTTTGAGTTGAGGCAAACCTAATGTATCCACCAATTAGTACTCCTTCTGCCTGCTACAAATTAAATGAAATAAACCTAATACGTCCTCCACACACATAGTCTTTGAAATCTTTCACATCTATAATTGTACTGTTTTTTTCTTCTCAGGCCAAATATGCTTCAATATTTAAATCATCCCTCCCTCATAGAACATGTTTTCCAAACTTCATTACCCTAATATTCTTCCCTTAAATGTACAATTTGTCAATGTCCCTCTAAAAATGTGGCACACAAGAACTATTTTTTTATTCTGCTTATCAAGGATGACACTTAACACTGACAATTTTTTCCTTCTTTTTAAAAAAATATATTTTTATTGATTTCAGAGAGGAAGGAAGAGAGAGAGAGAGAGAGGGAGAGAGAGGGAGAGAGAAGGAGAGAGAGGGGGAGAGGGAGAGAGAGGGAGGAAGGGAGGGAGGGAGGGAGGGAGGGAGAGAGAGAGAGAGAGAGAGAGAGAGAGAGAGAGAGAAACATCGATGAGAGAGAATCACTGATTGGCTGCCTCCTGCACAGCCCCTACTGAGGATTGAACCCACGACCTGAGCATGTGCCCTCAACAAGAAAACTTGTTTTAATACTTATGTACAGTGTGTAAATGTGACTAGGTACATAAATATTAAAACAAGTTTTCTTTGAAAGCATTAGCATTTATTATTAATTCTGTTTTGCTACTTTATGCTTTTACAGAATTTGTCCCTCTACATGTAGCTTCAAGAAGAAAAAATATTGTCAGTGTTAAGTATCATCTTTGATGAGCAGAATAAAAACAATAGTTCTTGTGTGCCACATTAAGTGGCATCAGCAGCTTTTCTATATAAATATACATTGTTTTGTATGTATATTTGATTTCAGGGTTAAAATGTGGTTTCTACACAAGTTCTGTCCCTACAATGTTCTTTGTATATGCCCGACTAACCTGGCTTCCTACAGACACCAATCAGCACAAAGAGCTCACTAGATGGCAGGAAAGGATGGTTGGGATGAAAACCTTTGCCAAAAAATTGTATTTATAAACAAACATACATATGCCTACATTTTAAAGTCTATTTGGTTGTGTTTTTTTTTTTTACTCTGGCAAGATACGAGGTTAATGACAACATTAAGTTTTAGTTTCCTTTCTAAACAAATCCACAGAAACTAAGAAATTCATGTCCACTGGAAACCTTAGAATGTGACCTTATTTGGAAACAGGGTCTTGGAAGATATAATTAGCTAAGGATCTCTGGACTTAATGTAAGGCCTAAATCCAATGTGTGGTATCCTTATAAGAGAGACAGAGGGAGAAGGTGATGTGAATATAACAGGCAGAGATTCAAGTGATGCCATCTGTAAGTCAAGAAACATCAGGGATTGCCAGCACCCCACCAGAAGCTAGGAGAGGGGCATGGAAAATACAGGACCAAAGACTATTCTCAGGTTTCTAGCTTGAGCAGCTGCTATGATGGTGATCCCATTTACTAAGATGGGAACATGGAATGAAGGGGGGGGACGGGGTGATTACATTTTAGACATGTTATGTTTGAGGTGCCTGTGTGAACATGTCTAGAAGGCTGCTGGACATACAGAACTGGACATAGGTGGAAGGGTAATAGATCTAGGTTTCATGGCAGCTAAGCCAACAAGTAAACAGGTGGCTTACAGCTAGAATGGGGAGATGCAGACAAAGCTGTGTAGGTTAAAAAGTATAATTTAGTTTATTTGGCAAATGAAAATATAAAGAGTTTTTAAATGCTATGTTCAAGGTAATTTTCATAATGGAGAGTGACAGGAAAGGGTCAATTTCCCTAATTTTGCAATTACTATTTTACTGAAAGCCCCAATTTCAGAGCAAATGATTGATAGGATGAAAGCAACAGTTAAGAAAACTGGCTTTCCCATATTAGATTAAAATCAATCTCTACATTGTTCACCCAACATCTTGGTTCCTCAGGTAGACTAAAAAGAACCTTTCTTTTATTTTATGCTTCACTAACCTACACCCCCAAAAAAGTATTTTTAAATGAATATTAAACAATTAAAAGCAAAAAAAAAAAAAGAAAAGAAAAATATTTGAAACAAAAAAAAACAAAACAATTAAAAGCAATAATGGAAAAACAATTTTTACAAACTACTAGCAATATAATTAAAACTTGTTCACTGCCCCAGAATTTGTTTTAGACATGTCCGTCCATTAGACATGATTCATCATCATTTTCAACTTCTGGGCTTTCAGAGAGTGGATACACCAAATCTCCACATACTGTGATCTGAACAGTGTAATAATAGTACATATATGGCTTCAAAACTTTTACCAGGAGTACACATACAATCTACCACAAGAGGGCACTTAAATTGAAATTGATTTAATTTAACTTTAAAAAGATGTAAAATCTTTCAGACTCGCCCAAGTTATTGACAAGTAAGTTAATTATCACTAACAATGACATTTAAAGTTTCGTATTTGACTTTACGAAGAAAATAGTCAAAATATCAAAGCATGAAAAGATACCTTATTTGTCTGAAATCTTCATTAAGTTTTGTGTATTTTATTATGCATTTAGAAAAGCAATTTGAGTAATTATGACTTAACCTTTCAAAGCAAATGCACTTAAACAGTTTCATTGCCAAACATGTAACTTATGTTTTAATCTAACTAAGAATTTCAATTTAGAAAAATACATTTCATTAATAATGTAGCACAAATCCATGCATAGATGCTTCAAAGGTAACTTCTTAAGTCCTCTGACTCATGTAATTTCAATAGTTTGCACTGACTCACCTACATTCAAAAAAGTTCTCTACTGCTTGCCTGAGTGTTGGCTTTATATACTGATACAGATTTATCAGGAAACAAAATATTTTTTAAATGTCTCTTAAGTTATTTTGTATTTTCAAAAAATGCCTTTGTCTCAAAATTTTAAAGATCTCAGAAATACCCAGCCCATGTATTAGCAAAAACTATTATACTATCTCCTCTCCACCCCTGGTCACCCCCAGTTATAAGCATTAATTTTAATAGCTAAATCAATGTGAGTTGCAGACTTCTCAAGATGATGGCTTGGAAACTAGGCTACATTATAAAATTTGTTGTTGAAAATATTTCTATAAACAGTTTCTGAAAAATAATTCCAGCCTGGCAGGGTAACTCAGTTAGCAAAGCATTGCTCTGCTGCACCAAGGTTTCAGGTTCAATCCCCAGTCAGGGTGCATACTAGGAACAACAAACCAACATTTCTCTTTCTCTCTCTCCCTAAAATCAATTTTTAAAATATTCCAGGTCCTACTTTCTAACAGTCAAGTCCTAGGGCAACTTACTTAACTTTTCTGAGCTTTAGTCCCTTCATCTACAAAATGCAGACTAGCCTGGCTGGTGTGGTACCATGGTTGAGCATCAACCCATGAACCAAGAGATCATCGTTTAGATTCCCAGTCAGGGCACATGCTCAGGTTGTGGGCTCATTCCCAGTAGGGGGCCAGTTGATGTTTCTATCTTCCTCTCCTTTCCTCTCTCCAAAAAAAATTATAAAAACGTATTTTTAAAATGCAGACCAAAACAGTACCTACATTATTGGGTTCTTACGAAAATTAAAGGAAAAAATGTATATAAAATGCATATAACACTCTCAGGCACACAATAAATGCGTCCCTGTTTCCCCGAAAGTAAGACATCTCCCCAAAATAAGACCTACTTACAGTTTTGCCTCTCACTGAAATATAAGGCATGCCCCCGAAAATAAGATCTCCCCGAAAAGAAGGCCTCTCCGATAAGGCCTCCCCCGAACATAAGGCCTCCCCAATAATAAGCCGCCCCCGCCCCCCCAACAACATAAGGCCTCCCCGAAGCTACTATAACTCTGGACTCTGGGCGTAGCATAGCCGTAGTATAGCTGTAGCAGACAGGAAGTGCGAGGTCTCTTAATTGAGAGCCCGTGCAGCCGCCAGGACAAGCTGCCGCTAGAGTCTGGCTGACTCACAATTAGACAGTGAGTCACATGGGGCAGGAGTAGGGCACATTGTATGGACACACAGGTAATAAATTTCCTTTTTTTTGGTTCAACAATAAATGTGTACCGTATTCTTCTTCATGGAAAAATAAGACATCTCCTGAAAATAAGACCTAGCGCATCTTTGGGAGCAAAAATTAATATTAGACACTGTCTTATTTTCAGGGAAACAGGGTACTAGTTACACCTTGGTCTAAACCCTAAAACCAAGGCCTAGACCACGGATTATTGCATAATAAGCCTTACAGATGTTTATGCTCCAAATAGAAAATGCCTCTCTGGGCCATCTGACCAGCTCAAGAGGAATTAAAGACAGCGACATTAAACAGTAAAGCTCAAAATTGATAAGGCCTACCAAGCTGCTCAGAGCGTTCAATCACTGACATAAGCCAAAGTATTAATCAGGGACAAAAAAATTAAGGATTAATAAACATCAGAGGATGGAAGAGACCAAAACAATTATCAAGAAGAAACATCTTAGCCCTAACCAGTTTGGCTCAGTGGATAGAGTGTCAGCCTACAGACTCAAGGGTCCCAGGTTCGATTCCAGTCAAGGGCATGTACCTTGGTTGTGGGCACGTCCCCAGTAGGGGGTGTGTATGAGGCAGCTAATCAATGTCTCTCATCGATGTTTCTAACTCTCTATCCCTCTCCCTTCCTCTCTGTAAAAAATCAATAAAATATATTTTAAAAAGAAGCAGCATCATCATCATCATCTTAGCCCTGACCATATGGGATGGTCCTATACACCAAAAGATTGCAGTTCAATCCCTGGTCCTGGAGCATACAGGAGGCAACTGATCAATGTTGTTCTTTCACATCGATGCTTCCTTCCCTCTCTCTTCCTCTCTTTCTAAAATCAACATCAAAAAAGCACACACAAAAAAACTTTAGAAGCTGAGACCTGGCCGGTGTGGCTCAGTTGGTTGGGTGTCATCTGTGTCCTAAAAGGTTGCTGGTTCGATTCCCGGTCTGGGCACATGCCCAGGTCGCAGGCTCAATCCCCGGTTGGAGGTGTGAAGAAGGCAGCTGATAGATGTTTCACTCTCACATCTATGTTTCTCTCTTTCCCTCTCTGTTCCTTTCTCTCTAAAAATCACTTTAAAAAATATCTTAAAAAAAAACTTTAGAAGCTGAAAATACGAAGTAGCCCATTCCCTCTGACCAAATTTCCACAGGTTGTCCAAAACCAAGTCTACACTACTACCTTACTCAACACCCAGATTTCCCAGACTGCCTCCTACTTGAAAGAGCCTCTTGAAAACCCTCAGGAAAGCAGAAGCCAGGAATACACCATAAGTCTGCTGGGCTTATCTTCTGCGAGACTGCAGCCATTAATGCACTAATGGCAAAACTAATCTTTCCTTAGACTGCTGGTTTGTTCTTGCTGCTTCACATACATAGACAAAGTAAAACTAAAAAAGACTCAAGAAAATCCTAACACCACAGTGAGAATGGAGATTACCTCAGGGTGGGCTGTGAGGAATATAATCCGAGAAAGGCCCATAGTGGCAATCTGTTTAGTAACCTATTTGCTATCCTAAGCTTTGAAAACAATTATATATTTTGCTATTTTCAATACTTTTCTTTACAACTTTAAAAACTCTTTTTTGTTTTGTTTTGTTTAATCCTCACCTGAGGAGTGAGGATCTTTTTTCATTAATTTTTAGAGAGAGGGGAGGGGAAGGGAAGGGAAGGGAAGGGAAGGGAAGGGAAGGGAAGGGAAGGGAAGAGAAGGGGGAGGGGAAAGGAGAGGAAACATCCATATGAGATAGATACATGGACTGGTTACCTTTCACACTAGGGGCAGGGATCAAACCTGCAACTCAGGTGTGTGTCCTTGACTGGAATGGAACCCTCGACCAGTCAGTGCTGCACAGGCCAACACTCTAACCACCGGGCCAGCCAAGGCTAAAAACGACTTTAATGTGCATATTTCTTCAAGTCAAAAATTACTTAACTATACAACTGACTATTAAATCACAAAGATTTAGAATACATCAGCAGCACAGTTCTGCTACATCATGAAGGAAACAGGCTTAATTTTAAATACATACAAAAATCAAGACCAGACAATAGAACAGGGAAGACATGGGGGGAGGGCTGGAGAAGGGTGAAGGGGATCAATGGGGAGTTAAAAAGAAAAAAGGAGACAACTGTAATACTTTCAACAATAAATTTCTTTTTTTAAGTGAAAGGATCAAATATTATTTAAAAAAATTATTATCATTACTAACCTGAAAAAAAAAATCAAGGCCAGATTTACTTACATTATGAGTCTTCGGTTTAAGAACCAGTATTTCCTCCGACTTCTGTCATATCCAATAGGTTCATGTCGAATATATGGTTTGTTTTTTTGGATTTCAGCAACACAGTCAGTCACTCCAGGCACCTTATGTGCTACACAGACTTCACACTGCCATTCATCCTCTGGCACCTCCTCGAGAGGTGGTTTCACACATTCCAAATGGTATACTGCTGAACATGTCTCACAGCAAAGCAAATCCCCAAGTTTGTGACAAACTCTACAATGGTCATCATACTGAATCACCCCTTCAGACATCAATTCCTCACGAGCAATATTTGTGGTAAGAAACTGATCAACTAAGAACTGTAGAACTTTGATTTTGTTCTCTACTGGTCCATAAGGATAGTCCTCTGCTTCTTGGTAAGGAAGCACATGATGGTACTCCTTATCACTCTCACAGTACACCCGCAGCACCTCCGGCCACGTCATTCCATCTATGAAATAGAGCGTGGAATTCACGCTATCTTTCAGATCAGCAGGTCCAAAGGTAGTATTGGAAGTGTCTTCTTCACGCAAAACTGCTTTCAAAAGCACAACGTGCATCTCCGCCATAAGTGTACACTGCTCTTGACTCACTAAAGCTGCGCAGAAGTCCTCAAAGCGAAAAGGAGATAACCTTAAAACAGTGCCAAAGTTCCGCAGTACCTCATAAATGGCAATAACGTTCATTATATGCTCATTAGGCACCATTAAATCCTCAGAGGACTTGGGGAATTCAAGGGGTGGGATGTCTTTCTCTTCCAATATTGGAGAACGAGGCCGATGTACTCTTGGTTTTCGCCTACCTGTAAATAAAGAAAAGGTATAATTACAAATCAGTATACCATTTCTACAAATTAAGGGTTTTCCAATTTTTCTTGCATGGATATATACCCGTAAAATTATATAAGTATACTTTTATTTTTCTAATAACTATCAAATTAAAATAACACCAAGAAGCAATGATTTAGGTCTAATTTTTAAATCTATAGAAAATCTAAATTCTGAAACTAGATCTTCTTATACCATATCCAAGAATAAACTAAAATGGATTAAAGATCTAAATGTAAGAACTGGAACCATAAAACTGAATGAAAATATATGCAATAAACTCTCTGACTTTGGTCTTACTAATATTTTTTCTGCTATAGCTACCTAGGAAAGGGAAATAAAAGGAAAAATAAACAAATGGGACTACATCAAATTAAAAAGGTTTTGCATAGCAAAGGAAAACCATCAACAAAATGAAAAGACAACCTACCAACTGGGAGAACATATTTGTCAATGATACATCTGATAAGGGGTCAATATCTAAAATTCATAAAGAACTCATACAACTTTACACCAAAAACCAATCTAGTTAAAAAATGGGCAGATGGGCCCGTGTCATGTAGAGTGTTGTACTGATATGCCAAAGTTGCAGGTTCGCTCCCCGATCAGGGAACACACAAGAACCAATGAATGCATAAGCAAGTGGAACAATCAATCCTTGTTTCTTTTTCTCCCTCTCTCTCTCTCTCTCTCTCTCTCTCTCTCTCTCTCTCTCTCTCTCTCTCCTCTCTCTCTCTCTCTTTCGCTCACTAAAATCAATTTAAAACAAAAAAATTTTTTAATGGACAGAGGACATGAATAGACACTCTCCAAAGAGAACAAAGAAATGCCCAACAGACATATAAAAAGATGCTCGACATCATTATTCATTGGAGAAATGAAAATTAAAACTACATGAGAGCCTGGCTGATATAGCTCAGTAGTTGAGATCAGAGCACGTGACCGGGTTGTGGGCTCGATCCCCAGTGTATGAGGCAGCCTATCAATGATTCTCTCTTATCATTGATGTCTCTCTCTCTCTCCCCTCCTTCTTCTCTGAAATCAGTAAAAATATATTTTAGAAAAAGAAAACCACCATGAGACATCACCTCACACCTGTCGGAAAGGCTATCATCAATAAAAAAGGGTTAGTGAAGATATAGAAAAAAGGGAACCCTTGGTTCATTGTTAGTGGGTATGCAAGTTGATGGAAGCCACATTGGAAAACAATATGAATATTCCTAAAAAAAAAAATTAAAAATAGAACTATCCTCCTGACCAGGTGGCTCAGCTGCTTGAAGCATCATTCCATACACTAAAAGGTTGCAGTTTGATCCCTGGTCAGGGCACATACAAGAATCAACCAATGAATGCACAAACAAGTGGAACAACAAAGAGATAGATGTCTCTCTCTCCCCCTCTCAAAATCAATAAATAAAAATGTAAAAAGAAAAAAAATCAAATTAGAAACAAAAAAGAAAAAGGGGCAATGATAAAGTATACATACCTAAGAGGTTATATAAGAATCTTTTTAAAGTAGTTACTCCTGGGGAGGAGAAATGGACAGGAAAAGACAGACCAAATTTTTTTACCTTTTTATGTTTTTTAACATCACATGCATGAATTTTTATTATAATATTTAAAAAAAATACTGGTTGCCCTGGGTTCAGTTAGTTGGATCATTGTCCTGTACCAGAAAGGTTGTAGATTCGATCCCTAGTGGAGGCAACCAATCGATATAGATGTCTGTCTCTGTCTCTCTCTCCCCCCCTTCTTCTCTCTCTAAAAATGGATGAAGATTAATACATATACACATAAAAGGTTAATATCTAAATCAAGAAAACGATGCTTCCTAATAGTTACTGATAGTCATGTAGGAATACAAATGTAAGGTCATTATACCAAATTCAAAGGTTCAGGTTTATAGAACTGAGCACAGATTATCCTATATATCCTATGTAATAAAAGAATATGCAAATCGACCGAACAGTGGAACAACTGGTCGCTATGACAGGCTGGGCTGAGAGACCACTCCTCCCCCGCCCCCCCAGTGCATGAATTTTGTGCATCAGGCCTCTATCCTATATAATAAAAGTGTAATATGCAAAAAAATTGACCCTAACAACGGAATGACTGGTCACTATGACACACACTGACCACCAGGGGGCAGATGCTCAATGCAGGAGCTGCCCCCTGGTAGTCAGTGTGCTCCCACAGGGGGAGCTCTGCTCAACCACAAGCCAGGCTGACGGCTGCCAGTACAGCGGTGGTCGTGGAAGCCTCTCCTGCCTCCTCAGCAGTGCTAAGGATGTCTGATTGCAGCTTAAAGCTGCTCTCCGCTGGCAAGTGGACATCCCCCAAGGGCTCCTGGGCTGCCAGAGGGATGTCTGACTGCCAGCTTAGACCTGATCCCCCGAGAAGTGGGCCCAAGCCAGCAGGTGGACATCCCCCGAGGGGTCCCAGACTGTGGGAGGGCACAGGCCAGGCTGAGGGACGCCCCCCCTTGAGTGCACAAATTTTTGTGCACCAGGCCTCTAGTGTAGTATATAAAGAGAAAATTCAAAAATAAACAATGTAAGCCCCTCAACTGTCAATCATTAGTATTAGCAAGTCATTTCAACCATTCATGAAAATGTATTTATGCCACTAAGGATTTTGCCATTTTCAATACTGAACAAATTTAGGATTAGGGTTAGGTTAGCATTAATATCTAATAGACAAATTACATTAATTTTTCTGTATTTTATAAAAAGGGTTAACATCAATATCACAAAGTAAAACCACATTGAGATACTGTTTCATACTCATACTAGTAGATAGACAAAAATTTAAAAGTTCAACCAAACAATCTTGAGGAAAATGTAGAACAACAGAAATACCAGTGGGACTGTAAACTAGTACCACCACTTCATAGAGCAATTCAGTAATAGGTTATGGTTGTATATATATATGTAATCCTGAGAGAGAAGTCTGCAAACTTTTTACCCATGACCCAAAGTAAATACATTTTACATCTCAATCCAGTACACACATATCCCCAAACAGAAATTGTACAAAACTAGTTTTTTCTATATGTCATACTATCTTCTATCCTATTCTAATACCTTGTCGTATTCTCTTTCCATTTTAAAAATATGCAGCCCACAATTTGAGTAACATTTCTCTAGAGAAGCTTTCGCCATATATGCAGAACATTCGATATTGTTTATAAAAGCAGTCATCATGGCTGGTTGGAGTGTCCCCCCGGGCACCAAAAGGTGATAGGTTCGATTCCTGGTCTGGGCACATAAACAAGCTTCCATTTTCCAGGTCGGGGCATGTGGGAGGCAACCAATCAATGCTTCTCTCTCTCTCTCTCTCTCTCTCTCTCTCTCTCTCTCTCTCTCTCTCATTGATTATTTCTCTTTCTTTCTCTTTCCTTTCCTCTCTCTAAATTCAATATAAAAATAAATACAAAATTATAAATAAATTCATTAATTGAAAGCAAATAGTTAATCAAGCTGAAAACAATCAAATGTACAACAGGGCAATGGTTACATTGTGGAACATTCATTTGACAGAATTCGAAAAGCAATCTTGACTAATTAAGGCTACATATGTCAGCATGGATCAATCTTAAAAACACCATGAAACACTGCCCTAGCCGGTTTGGCTTAGTGGATAGAGCATTGGCCTGTAGACTGAAGGATCCCAGGTTCGAGTCTGGTCAAGGGCACATGCCTGGGTTGCTGGCTCGATCCCCAGTGGGGGGCATCACAAGGCAGCTAATCAATGATTCTCTCTCATCACTGATGTTCTCTCTCTCCCTCTTTGAAATCAATAAAAATATTTTTTTAAAAACCACTATGAAACAAAAAAATTTCTACACAACTATCAACAATTCAAACCCATGCAAAATAGTTTTTATCTGTTGTTTATGGATGAATGGACTAGTAGTTAACACCACCACTAGAATATAATCTCCTTAAGGGCAGGGAGTTTTGTCTATTGTTTTTGCTGTGAATAAATGGCTGGTACTCAGTAAAATATATTTATGCAAAGAAATAGTAGTTTTGAAAAGTGCTAGCCCATGCAATTTGCACAAGAAAATGATGTATTTTATTTGAAGACTAATGGCCTGGTGCACAGATTTATCACATTGAAAAGGAAGCAGGGCTGTACTCCCTCCATTCTGGTCCCAGTGTGCATCACCTGAGAACCGCCACTGCCAAGTCACCGAAGCTCAGCAGTAAACCAGATTCAGCGTGACAGTGCCCCAGCAACAACATAACCTAAGACCGAAGGTGGAATTGCGTGGCCCTGCGAGGAATGGGGCTCCTCCTCTCTGGTTCCGGGGTACATCACCCAAGAACCACTCCTGCCAAGTGACTGCAGGT
Organism: Murina feae; assembly: GCA_004026665.1. Taxonomy (NCBI): domain Eukaryota; kingdom Metazoa; phylum Chordata; class Mammalia; order Chiroptera; family Vespertilionidae; genus Murina; species Murina feae. The sequence goes on from PVJC01010086.1 coordinate 20,279, forward strand.
CGGCAGCTCCTGCGTTAAGCATCTGCCCCCTGGTGGTCAGTGTGTATCATGTATACAGGCCAGTCAGCTGTCACAGCTTTTCATATATATATATATATATATATATATATATAGACCAGAGGCCCAGTGCACGAATTCATGCACCAGTGGGGTCCCTCAGCCTGTCCTGTGGGATCAGGCCAAAACTGGCTCTCTGACATCTCCTGAGGGGTCCCAGATTGTGAGAGGGTGCAGGCCAGGCCAAGGGACCCCACTGGTGCACAATTGGGGCCAGGGAGGGACGCAGGAGGTTGGCCAGCTGGGGAGAGACCGCAGGAGGGCTCTAGGACATGTCTGACCCATCTCAATCCCAATGAGCCGGACCCCAGCAGCAAGCTAACTTACCTGATGAAGTGTCTGCCCCCTGGTGGTCAGTGCATATCATAGTGACTGGTCAACTGTCTCCCCTCTGGTGGTCAATTCACATCATACCGAACAACTGAGTGGCCTTAGGATATCATTAGCATATTATACTTTGATTGGTTGAATGGCCAATCAGACGACTGGACACTAAGCATATTAGGCTTTTATTATATAGGAGGATATTTTTACAGATGTTTGAAATGTGTTTTTACTTCTCACTATATAAGCAAACAGACAACTATAGTGAAAACTCCTAAGACAGTGGTCCTCAAGTTTTGTACATCAGAATCATCTTGAGAGTGGATTGTGATTAAAATAGCTTCTATCTCAATAGGTCTAGGACAGAACCTCAGAATTTGAAATTCTAACAGCTCCTAGGTGATGCTAATTTTGCTGGTTGAGGCCCACACTTTGAGAACCACTGCCCTAGAGATTAGAAAGGTTATTTCTCTAAAATCCAGATGAATAAAAATTCATATACATCAGAAGACATTCACTAATTCCAGTCCATCTGGTGTGGCTCAGTGGTTGAACGTCAACCTATGAACCACGAGGTCATGGTTCAATTCCCAGTCAGGGCACATGTCCAGATTGCAGGCTTGATCCTCAGTGGTGGGCATGCAGGAGGCAGTCAATCAATGATTCTCTCTCATCACTGACGTTTCTGTCTCTCTCTCCCTCACCCTTCTTCTCTGAGATCAATATCTCTCTATATTTAAAGCCTAAGTGACTGGTCGACCGTCAACCGGTCACTATGACACACACTGACCACCACAGGGCAGACACTAAATGCAGGAGCCGCCTCCTGGTGGTCAGTGAGCTCCCACAGCGGGAAAGCCACTCAGCGAGCTTACTGAGCAGCTGTGGCAGCAGGCGCAGCATGGCTGGGATGAGCGGGAGCTGCACGGTGCCCACCCCAGGCTCAGGCTCAGGCTCCTCCCCAGTCGCCTGCCGCTTCATGCACTACTATATCCCTCGGAGGATGTCGGGACTGCCGGTTTTGGCATGATCCTCGCAGGCTGCCTCAGCCAAAACTGGCAATCTAACATCCCCTAAGAGGTCCTGGATTGTGAGAGGGCGCAGGCCAGGCCGAGGGATCGCACTGGTGCACAAACCTATGCACTGCACCTCTAGTATATATATGTAAAAGAAGACATTCACTAATTCCAGAAGTTACCTTCAAACCTTACTATTTAACATGTGACGGGCATTATCTAGTATGCATGAGAGAAATTCAGAATCTCTGGTCCCACCCCAGGCCTACTAAATTAGGATCCGCAGATTCTCAAAATTTTCAGTCGATTCACATGCTCATTGAAGTCTGAGAGGCTGCCTTGAATAATCCATCCTAAAACTGGAGGTGCAGCAAAACCACATGGTAAGCTGTTAAAAAGTGTCAAATTTACAGAGTCCTACGTGAAGCTCAGTACAGTATTTTTATCCTTCTTCTTAGATAATTCTGCTATGCAGCCAAGTTTGAAAACTAGTACTTCACAGAAATTCGATATCCTACTACAAAGCAGAAAGTAAGACTTTTGTGGAAACTCAAGCAACTAAGGTTGCCTCGTGAGGCATGATCAGAACAGAACTGATATGAAAGGAAGGTGTAAATAGTCCAAACAATAACTAGAAAAGGCTGTCAGAAGACTGGATTAAAAAAATAACAAGAAACCACCTAAAAATATGATATAGATAAATGAAAAGTAGAAAGATGGGAAAAGTTATACCAAACTAATAGTATTCCCCCAAAAAGCTGAATTAGCTATATTAATATCAATAGATTTTAAAAAGCAAAGAATATTACCAGGGGTAAAGAAAATCATTGCATAATGATAAAGGGCCAAATATCCAAGACAAAACCATAAACAAACAACCATAATGTTTATGCACCTAGTAACAAAGCCACAAAATACATGAAGCATAACCATACAGAACTTCCAGGAGATCGACAACAACACTCCTCTCTTAGTAATCAATAGAACAAGTAGACAGAAAATCAGCAAGGTTATAGAAGATCTTAATAACACTACCAACAAATTTGATCTACATAATTGACACTTATGGAACACTACCCAACAGCAGCAGATACATCTTTCTTCCAAACACACATTGACAATGTTTTGGGCCATAAAACAATCTCAAATGATTAAAAAAAAAAAAAATTAGTCACACCTGTTATGTTATCTGACTGTAATGGAATGAAATTAAAAACCAGTAACAGAAAAATATCTGGGAAATCCCCCAAATGTTTGAAAATTAAATACTTTGAAACAATCCATGGATCAAAGATTAAGTCACAATAAGAATTGGAAAATATTGTGAATTTAATGAAAATACAACAAATCAAAAATTGTAGGATGCAGCTTATAAAGTGCATAAAGGGACACTTATAGCACTAAATGCCTAGATTAGAAAAGGAAAGTCTTGCCCAGCCAGCGTGGCTCGGTGGTTGAGCATCAACCTATGAACCAGGAGGTCATGGTTCAATTCCTGGTCAGGGCCACATGCCAGGGTTGTGGGGTCGATTCCCAGTGCAGGAGGCAGCCGATCCTATTCTCTCTCATCACTGATGTTTTCGTCTCTCTCTCTCTCTCTCTCCTCTCCTCTTCTCTCTCTCTCTTCTCTACCTCCCACCCTTCCTCCCTCCCCCCTCCCTTTTCCTTCCTCTCAGAAATCAATATATGTGTGTGTGTGTGTGTGTGTGTGTGTGTATATATATATATATATTTTTTTTAAGTCTCAAATAAATGATTGTAAGGTAAGTTTCTACTTTCAGAAACCAAAATAAGTGCAAAACAAGCAGGAGGGAAACAATCAAGAGTAAAACAAAAGTTTACAAGTAGTTACTATACTTTGGTATTCCTGTGTTCATTGCCACACATCCACTTATTTAAAAGAGTAGAACAAAAGTCAATGAAATACAAAAGTATACACAAAAATCAATACTAGTACACCCAAAGGCTGCTTCCTTTAATAGATCAGTTAAATGGATTAACACTGGAAGACAAATTTCAATATCAGGAATGAGACAGATAACATTACTATAGACTTTACAGATATTAAAAGGATATGGAAATATTATGAACACTTTTATATTGATAAATTGAGCTCACATGAAAGAAACTAATTTCTTGAAAGTCATGATTAATCAAAGTCCATTCAAACTGTATAGCCTTAGAAGCAGACTCATACATAGAGAACAGACTGAGAGCTGTCAGAGAGGAGAGGCGTTGGGGGGCTAGGTGAGAGGATTAAGCAAAAATATTTAAAAACTCATAGACAATAGTGGACAATATTATATGTGATTACCAAAGAGAAAAGAGGGTGGGGGGAAATAAAAGAGTTGGTAAACGGGAATAAATGGTGATGAAGAGACTTGACCTAGGGTGGTAAAGACACAATGCAATATACTGATGATGTGCTATAGAAATATACAACTGAAACCTACGTAATTCTGTTAACCAATGTCACCACAATAAATTTTTAAGAAAGAAAAAAAAAAGAATGAAAAAAGTACAGCCTTCTATGTATTAAAGAAATTAACTTCATAGTTAAAAAATCTTCCAACAAAAAGAACTCCAGGCCCAGACGACATCATTGGAATATTCTATCAAACTTTTAAAGAAGAAACAATTACAATTCTATACAATCCCTTGCAGAAAACAGAAAAAAAGAGACAATACTTTCTGACTCATTTTGAGGCTGGCATTACTCTGATACTGAACTCAGATAAGACATTTCAAGAAAACTACAGACAAAACTCCCCAAAAACACAGACATAAAAAGCCTCAAAAAACACCATGCATGAGAATTCAGCAAGATATAAAAAATATAACACATCACAACCAAGTAGAGTTTAACTCCTGGAATTAGGCTAGTTCAACATTCAAAAAATCACTCAATAGCCCGGCCAGTGTGGCAAAGTGGTTGAGCGTCGACCCAGGAATCATGAGGTAGGAGGTTCAATTCCTGATTAGGGCTCATGCCTTGGGTTGTGGCCTGGATCCTCAGTGTGGGCATGCAGGAGGCAGCCAATCGACGATATTCCTGTCTCATCAATGTTCCTATCTCTCTCTAACACTTATGAAAGTCTAGTAAAAACTTTACATTTTAAAAAACATATTTTTATTTATTTTAGAGAGGAAGGGAGAGGGAGAGAAAGAAACATCAATGATGAGAGAAATCATTGACTGGCTGCCTCCTGCACCCCCTTCCTGGTGCTCTAGGGGGCAATGCAGGCATGTGCCCTGACAGGGTATGGACCAGTGTCATAGGTTCACACTCAATTACTGAGCCACGCCAGCTGGGCCAGAAGTGTTATTTTAAAAATGCAAAGGAGAGAGAGAGAGAGAGAGAGAGAGAGAGAGAGAGAGAGAGAGAGAGAGAGAGAGAGAGAATGAATAAATAAATAAGCAAAGATTTTACCCTAGCCAGTTTGACTCAGTGGATAGAATGTCGGCCTACAGACTTGATTGGTCCCAGGTTTGATTCTGAACAAGGGCACATGCCTGGGTTGCACGCTTGATCCCCAGTAGGGGGGCGTGCAGAAGGCAGCCAATTGGGATTCTCTCTCATCATTGATGTTTCTCTCTCTCTCTCTCTCCCCCTTCCTCTCTAAAATCATTAAAAATATATTTAAAAATAATAAATAAAATAAGATAAAAATGCAAAGCTTTTACCCTAACCTAATTATCCAAGCCACAGATTAATGAATGTTAAGAGCTCAGAAGGGGACTGGCAAACTATGGCCAGCCACTGCCTATTTTTGTAAATAAAGTTTTATTTGAACACAACCATGCTCATATGTTTATTATTCTCTACAGCTGCTTTCATGCTACAATAGCAGAATTGAGTAGTTGCAGCAAAGACAGTCTGGTCCCCCAAAGCCTAAGATATTTACTATATGGCACTTTAGGAGAAAGTTTGTCAATCTCCTACCCATTAGATTATCTAGTTCAGTAAACTGAGGCCCACAAAGGAATGACTTCTGTAAGGTCAAACTGAAGCTAAGAAACAATGAAGAAATCTATTCTTACTTAGCCAGAAAATTCTCAAAACACACATCTGCCCCCACCTAGTTTGATAGTGAACCTCAGGATCTAATACCACAAGTGAGTATATTTACCAATAAACTGATGAGAAAAGAACTTTGGGCCTAATTCATATTCAAGAATACCTGCTAAAGGTCTGAGATAAACTTCGGTAGATTCTAGAAAAAGTTAATTTGAAAGCCACATAAACTTAGCTTAGGGAAGATTTTAAAACAAGTAAATGATTGGTCAGCCTAAAATAACTGCCAATTCATTTAATTGCCTATTAAATGTAACCCAATAATCCCACTCCTAGAATCTACCCCATGGAAACACCAGTCTGGGTGACCTAAGATAGATCTATCACATTTAGAATAGCACCATCTGTAAAAGCAAAGAGGAACTAAAGTTTCAATAGGGCTACTTTTCAAGGCAAATCTGAAATTCTTAAGAAGAGGCACATCAAGGGATATGATATCACTGTAAAACTTGAGAATATTGGAGACCATGAAAAGCTTAAATGCTTTTAGGAAGGAAAAGCAAAACAGGTTAGACATGATAGAAATACTGGTAATCAGAATGGCCCTAGACTTCTCAACAGCAACACTAAATGCTAGAACACAATAAAGCAAATATTCCAAGTATTTAGATTTTTTTTATTTAGGATCTATACCCAATCAAACTAGTAATCTAGTATTAGGGTTGAAAAGGGCATTTTCAGACACATAATGAAAAATAAGGGATGGGGATATTTCTCATTCATCCATCTTAGGAAGCAATTAGAGCTTGTACTGAAAAAAGGAAGTAAACAAAAAAAGATATAGAACCTAACAAACAGAATCAACATGGGAAAGCAGCAAAAACCTACAGAGCAACAAGAAAACAGTTCAGGTGAGAGCAGAAATGCTGAAGGCTGCAGAAGAGAGATCAAGGAAAATATGGAATTGCTACATTGGGGAGTTTGGAAAATAGGAAGTGGTAAGATATTTTATCTATTTATTTATTTTAATCCTCACCCGAGGATATGTTATTATTATTGCTTTTTAGAGTGAGAGGAAGGGGGAGAGAAAGAAACATCAGTTGCCTCCCACACACACCCAATCGGGGATCCATCTACAACCTAGGTATGTGCCCTAACCAAGAATCAAATTGGCAAACCTTTGGTCCACCAAACGACGCTGCAACCAGGACAGGAAATAATAAGATATTTTAAAGTAAGGGATAGTACCCTAGGCTAAGTACATAGAACACTAAGCAGCTGAAAAAAAAGGGGGGGGGGGGCAATAATTCCAGGAAAACAATTACAAAGAAAGTAACCATAATGCATTATTTGATTCAAGTGTAAATAACATTTAATAGCCACAATAGTGTACTCAATCCCTCATGACTTATCCTGACCAAGAGATCATATGCTATATAACTATAATGAGAACATAGAAGAAACTAAGGGTAATATACCAGGGCTAAATGCTCATTTACTATATCAAAGTCAAGAGAGAAATGTCTAAAATTGATAAATCAAAGTACTTTAAAGTAGTGATAATTACCAGAAAAATAAAAACCAGCTAAAGAATTGAAAACCATTGTCTCTGGAAAGGTATGAAGAGGTACATCAAGGAACCACTTTTGTTCACTGTGAGTCTTTAATACTATTTTATCAATGTTTGTTTATGTACTACTTTGATAAAGATATAATGATATGGGAAAACCTTGCTTTATAACAAATAAATCAGTTTAGCAGAAACAAGATGGCAGCATGAGGTATATACCTAAATGCGCAAGCCTCCCACAACTACATTATAAGAATACAGCTATAAAGATAAACGGCCATCCTCCAGAACCAAGGGAGGGGAAGCTTTACAACTAGAAGGCAAGAGAAGGAGTGCATTGAGACTGAGTAGAAGTTCCTGGCGCCAAAACTGAGAGGTACGGATGGACACGCACGAAACGGAGGCAGCGCGGGCGAAAGGGGGCGGCAGCAGCACCTAGGTCCACGGCTTGGAAGGAGATTATAAACTCCGGGGTTGCACTGAATGCGATGCAGGCTGTCGGGCAACGGGGCGGAAGACGAGTGGCATTCTAGCAGAACTGTTCACAGCGATCACTGACACGGAGCTCTGAGACTTGGGGACTCAGGGGCGCACAGACACCAGGGCGTGGAGACACCAAATCCGGGAGAAGCAGCAGAGTCAGCGGAGGGGCAGCCATGGCAGGCTGCTCCGCCCCAGTGATTCTGAGACCCTGCCCCACCCAATTTACAACCCCGCCCAAGCTGTGCGCCTGCCTGCCTGCAGCATAACCTAAGTGACTGCAGCTGGGACAGAACTCCAAAAGTTCCAAACCCCAAACAACAAGGAGAAAGGCCTGGAGATCATTTCCTCCCAGTGATACCTCCCAGTGATAACTACAACAAGACTGTGCACCCAGCCTTCAAAGGCGTACAACAAGAGAGTCCACCCCAGGTGATTTGGGGAGGCTGAATCACTGGGCCCTAGAGGACACCTAGCACAGAAAGCCACTCTATCAACGCAGGGAAGCAGCCAAATGCAGAGACAAAGAAACAGGTCACCAATGACAGAAATGGAGGAAAGCAAACTACTTGATATAGAGTTCAGAACTACGGTTTTAAGGTTTTTCAAGAATTTTCTAGAATCTGCCAATAAACTTAGTAATATTATACAGAGATCCAACAACAGACTAGAGGTTTGCAATAATCAAGTCAAAGATTTGAAAGATGAAAAAACAAAAAGCACCCAACTGGAAGAGAAAAAAGAAAAAAGAATCCAGAAGTGTGAAGATAGTGTATGGAGCATCTGGGACAACTTTAAGCATACCAACATCAGAATTATAGGGGTACCAGAAGAAGAGAGAGAGCAAGAGATTGAAAACCTATTTGAGCCCTGGCCGGTTTGGGTCAGTGGATAGAGCATCAGCCTGCGGACTCGGGGGTCCTGGGTTCAATTCCGGTCAGGGGCATGTACCTTGCTTGCGGGCACATACCCAGTGGGGAATGTGCAGGAGGCAGCTGATCGATGTTTCTCTCTCATCAATGTTTCTGACTCTCTGTCCCTCTCCCTTCCTCTCTGTAAAAAATCAATAAAATATATTAAAAAAAAAAAAAGAAAACCTATTTGAAGAAATAATGACAGCAAACTTCCCATACCTCGTGAAAGAAATAGACTTACAAGTCCAGGAAGCGCAGAGAAACCCAAACAAAAGGAATCCAAGGAGGACCACACCAAGACACATCATAATTAAAATGCTAAGGGCAAAAGACAGAGAATATTAAAAGCAGCAAGAGAAAAACAGTTAGTTACCTACAAGGGAGTATCCATACGACTGTCAGCTGATTGGTCATCGGAAACCATGCAGGCTAGAAGGGAGTGGCAAGAAATATTCAAAGTGATGAATAGCAAGAACCTACAACCGAGATTACTCTACCCAGCAAGGCTATCATGTAAAATTGATGGCCAGATAAAGAGCTTCACAGACAAGAAAAAGCTAAAGGAGTACATCACTACCAAACCAGGATTATTTGAAATGCTGAAGGGCATTCTTTAAGAAGAGGAAGAAGAAAAAGGTAAAAATAAAAAGTATGAACAACAAAGTGACAACAAACACTATCTATCAACAAGTGAACATAACAAGTCAATAGAAATATCTGATGAACAGAATAAACTGGTGAATAGAATATAAGTAAGGGCATAGAAAGGGAATGGACTGACAATTCTCAGGGGGAAGAGGACATGAGGGGTATGGTAAGAGACTGGACAAAAATCTTACATCTATGGATGAAGACAGTGGTGGGGGTAAGGGCATGTAGTGGGGGGGGACCAGGTGGAGGGGAGCTATGGGGATTAAAAAAAAAGGAACATCTATAATAATCTGAACAATAAAGATTTAATTTTTTAAAAAGAAATCAGTTTAATATGATCCTAGTTACCTTTATTTCTTCTTTTTCTTTTTTTAATATGTAGATAAAAATTGGTATAAAAAATGAATTTTAAAAATACATAAAAACATGTACCATGGTTATCTCTGGTTGGTAGGATTACAGATGATTTTCATTTTCATCTGTTATCATGTGTATTTTCCCAAAAGAGTAAACCCACACTATTTTTATGATTTTTCATTGTAATTGTAATAACAACTTCAGAATAGATGAGAACTCAGGGGAATGAGGGAGACAGTTAAAGGGCCATGGGCTGGTTTGAAAACTGGTGTTTAAGGAATAGGCAGAAAAAGAGGACATGGGGGAAAAGCAAATGAGCTATAAGTATCAAGAGTGCTTTCTCCAACTATTGTAAGTAATTGAAGTAAATGTATTATTTATTGTAGTTCTGGAATAAATCAGATGTTCAATAAACTAAATTTTTTAAATGGAGAAGTTAAACATTTAATATTTCTTAAGTTGTTTTAATGTACATTTTTACTTAAATATTTTTTACCTTATTCTATTGACAGCTATAAGTAAGGTCTCTATATCATCAAAGAATCTCTATCTTCAGCTCAGGAACAAATCAACAGAAAACAATAGCTAATGTTTACTGAACCAGGCATTTCATATGCATTGACCCATTTAACCATCACAACACCTTGAATAAGTACTATATCTCCATTTTATAAATAAGTGAGGCACAAAGAGTTGAGCAAATTGCCCATCATCACAGAGCCCAGATTCAAACTTATGAAACCTGGATTCAGATTCTTCACTCTTTAAATCTCTATGCTACCTGCTTTGGTCTCTAAATTTTTTTTTTACATTCATAAAATACATGTCTAGAATCCTCAGCTTTTCATCCCTGATGATAACCTAAAATTTTGTGTTTGTCTTACAAATATCCCTGCCTCTAATTCCTCGCACAAGTCACAGTATGAAAATCAATTCCACTCACACTGGTCCTTCTCTGACAGATCCTTCTGGAATTAGTAATTCTTCAAACTGGCCTAAGGCAATCCAGTTCTTTCATTTTAAGAGAACTTTGTTTCTTTGTTGTTTTTTAATCCTCACCTAAGGATATTTTTTCCACTGATTTTGAGAGAATGAAAGGGAAGGAGGAGGAGGGGAGAGAGAAATATGGATGTGAGAGAGATATATCGACCATTGCCTCCTGCAACTGAGGTACAATGCCTTCGAATGGAACCCACGACCATGGGCAAAACCGGGCAGGGCAAGAACTTTGTTTAAGACCACAGTACCAAAGGGCCCTTCCAAAGAACCGACAAGATGGAGGAAATGGAGAAAAGAAAGTGAACCTCTGGCTGCGCCCATCTTGAACAGCTGCGGGACCGGCCTATGAGCATCGGGATGCAACTGCACAGCGCCCCGCAGCGGGTGGTGGCTGACCCCGGGCCTGCAAAGGAAGCAGCACTTCGCTGCGGAAGCCAAGCGCCTGCGCAAGGAGGAGGCTCCGCCCACGGAGATGAAGCCACACATTCGGGACATGATCACCCTGACTGAGATAGTTGGCAGCACTGTGGGCACCACAACGGCAAGACTTTCAGCCAGGTAGAAAGCAACCCTGAGATGACTGATGGGCCACTACCTGGGCAAATCTCCATCACCTACAAGTAAGTGAAGAAGCCAGCCAGCATCAGGGCCACCCACTCCTCTATTGTCATCCCCCTTACATAGCCAAGAAAGGCACAGACATATCTAAGAAAGAAAAGAACTATTGTAACAAACAAAATGAGTCTGCTTAAGATTATTCTATTAAAACTGCATATGTAATGGTCTAGCTGTTCCATTCCTAGGATATACCCAAAATAAAAACATATTGTACAGCCAAAAATCTATACACGAAGTATTTGCAGCAGCATTATTCATAATAGACAAAAAGTGAAAGCATGAACTGGTGAATGGATAAGCAAAATGTGGTATACCCATGTAATGGAATAGTATTCAAATATAGGACTGGTATATGCTCTAACATGAACCTTGAAAACAATATGCTAAATGAAAGAAGCCACATATTATGTCTCCATTTATATAAAATGTCCAGAAGAGACATAGAAGATAATAAAATTAGTGGTTGCCAAGGGATAGAGAGGGAGGAGAGGATAAGGAGTGTCTGCTATGGTATTGAATCCCACCCCAGTGGGGGGCGTGCAGTAGGCAGCCCATCAGTGATTCTCATCATTAATGTTTCTATCTCTCTCTCCCTCTCCTTTCCTCTGAAATTAATAAAGATATACTAAAATCAATGATCAGCTGCCTCCTGCATGCTCCACACTGGGGATTGAGCCCACATGTGCCCTGACCGGGAATCAAACCTTGATCTCCTGGCTCATGTCGACTCAACCACTGCCCAACACCGGCTGTGCCATTTTCTTTATTTTAATTCTCATGTTTAATTTCTTCAGGTACTTATACCTGAAAACAAATCTCATTAATTTCCCTTTTTCTTTTTATCTCAGAGAAGAGGAGAGAGAAAAACATCAATGATGAGAGAGAATCACTGATTGGCTGCCTCCTGCACTCCTCTTACTGGGAATCAAGCATGCAACCCGGGCATGTGCACTTGACTGGAACTGAACCCAGGACCCTTCACTGACCCAAACCAGCTATGGCTCATCAATTTCCCTTATAAAGTTGAATTCCTATGGCTACTTACTGAAAGCAGTATCATTCTTACAGAGGCATATTTGATGCACTTCTCTCTCTGTCTACACTTGGTGATGTTGTTGAGGCATGGAGAACTCTGAAGCACTTCCTGAATTGATCTTCCATCCAGGGTTACAAAACCCATCCAGATTCCCATCAGCTATCTCATTCCAATCTATCCTGCAGAACAGAATCTATGCTAAACTTTCTAACATCCCACGGAAATCATTTCTCACTTGTTTTTAGGTCTTCTGATTGATCCCCAATACCTGCAAATAAGATAGATGCGAAATAGGTTGGTGGGGAGGTGCTCCAGAAACTATCTCCTCCAGTTTCATACTTCTGCATGGTACTGATGGAAATACAACACATCCCCTGAGTGTTCCAGGAGTGAAAAATGACAGGACTACTGATCTAACCCAATCTTTACCCTACAGATAAGGAAGGAAAAACACAAATGCTCCAGTATGGTTGTGTAGGTCCTGCCCAACACGAAGCTTTATTTCCTATTCACACGTACAAGCTCTTACTAAACCAGGTTACTTAAGACTGCCCACATTTTAAAAGCTGTGCTTTGTTCATGCTGCTCCTTCCCTCCACCTGACCATCCTCGCCGTCCTCATGCTCCTTCAGGAAGCATACACTCCACAACAACTCCGCCAGTAGGGTATGAGCTCGACCTCCTTTAAACTTCCACCACCCTTTGTACCTAACTTGTAGCAATCAGAAATTACAAATATACTGAAAAGATATTTGGTTGACACTGATGGAAATAAGTACTGCCAAACCAGTAACAAATTCTGCTTTTCAGATATAAATCAATAGTTCATTCACAGCATCTATACCACTCATTTCCACTGTCATAACCCTTAGAGAACATAACTCCCAGAATAACACCAGAGCTTTCCCTTTCTGTAATCATCAGAAGTTCCTAATTTCAAATTCCAGCTAAGAATCTTCGGAAATCCCATACAAGTTAAATGCAAGAACTAGTCTATTTCAACTATGACTTAAATTTTTTAAATTAGCCGATGCTAAATTTGAAGGTGCTATCAGATTTTCCAAATGCCTATTCAAAATAGGTTTTATATACAATCCTTCAAGGTATTGGCAGAGCACGTCATAGAATCTATAGGCGAGGTATGGCCAGTGTGGCTCAGCTGGTTGAGTGTTGTTCTGTGCACCAAAAGGCTGACTGCTCAATTCCCAGTTAGGGCACATGTCCAGGTTTCAGGTCGGTGCTTATGGGAGGCAACCAATCGATGTTCCTCTCTCACATTGATGTTTCTCTATCTCTCAAATCATGTTTTGTTTAAAAAAGTAAAAAAATAAAACACTACAAACTAATACAACTTTTAATTTTAACAATAAAAATGAATAAAAGCCTTATTTATTTAGCACAGCTGGCATAACTCCGTGGTTGAGCGTTGTTCTATGAACCAAAACGGTTTCAATTCCCATTCAGGGAACATGCCCGGGTTGCGGGCTTGATCCCCAGTTTGGGGCGTGCAGGAGGCAGCCAATCAATGATTCTCTCTCATCACTGATGTTTCTCTCTCTCTCTCTCTCTCCCTTCCACCCTGAAATCAATAAAAACACACTTTTTAAAAATAAAAGCCTTATTTAGCCAAATACCTCTAGATTAAGCAAAACTAGATAATTTCAATTTTATATTACCTAATTTTCATGTAAGTACCTTACATACCCATTTAATTTTTTTCTTCATAAAAGGGAAACATTTAATCTTCAGTTAATAAACCCTTTTAAATCTATGATTTTAGAAAATTAAGCTAGTAATGTCAACCAGTGTTTTTGCATCATCCAGTTATACTACCTACAATGTACTTAATAAATGAGCAAGTTATTTCTGATACTAGGAATTTATTACTTAAGTCAACATTCTAGTTTATAAAAGTAATCTAGAGTACCAATAAAATATATACCTCTTTTAGCCTTGACAGTACAGCAGGATTCAAATAATATTTCTTTAGGTGCTTCTGAAATATTTTAAACCAACACTAGCATATTTTTACTTCCAAAGCATATACTCATATACACATTTATCTAACAACCATCTTTCCAGTCTTTAATGTATGTAAGTACAGACAAAAACAAAAACACACAAAAAACTAATAAAACGAGTGCTTACCCCAAACAACTCACTGTCATGCACTGTTACTCATTCTAGACAAGTGGACATAGTCTAAAAGTTTAGAACACAATATATATTATTCCTTTTACCATAATCTTGAGAAATAATGTGTTTCAAAAGTAAAACATCCAGCAAGTTAACACCCATCCAATAAAGAAAGGAAAACGTCTGGCAAGCAAAACACACTAACTCTGCTACTAAAAACATTCATTGGTCACTTGCCTATTAATATGTATTTAGACCAGTTTTTAGTTTTCCAAATCTAAAATATTTAAGAGTTATAGCACCCAGTGAAGAATTATCAAAACTTCATCTATTACAAGTTCTCACCAATCTTTGATGACCACCTGCTACTGCTATATTCAAGACACTTTGCTAGAAAATGCAAAGGATGTAAGATTAATGTAAGTATATATAATCCTTAAATTCATATAAAGACAAGTATAGACAATATAGACTGTCATATAAGTACATAAATATAAAAGTTTTAGTCACATCAGTATTGTAATCACTTTTTTATTTTATTTTCCCAAGCCCCTGGCTCAGGGCCTGGCATAATAAATGCTCAATAAATGTTTTAAGGGGGTGGGGGGGAGGAAACACCCAACCACAAATCGTAATTTAACTCAGCATACACACAGCTATCAATCCTAAATATCATTTGCGAGGCCTTCTAAGAGAAGCTAAGGATAGCTGAACTGCCCTGCCAAAACGCCTGGGGATAATGTAATTCATCTCCAACTGTCTTTCAAATGTGGGCTCTTTCTTAAAGCAAAAACTATAACTACAAGGAAGATGTATTAAAACCAAATTGGCATGAAATGAAAACTGGCATAGTCCCCTCTACATGCAATAAATACTTGGCACTTGATTCATTCCCTTCATTCTCCATCCAGTAAGCCTCTCTCCTCCCACCCCCCCAAATGAAAACACAGGCAGCAGATATGTTCTGTGAGGCAAAAGAAGCTTTTTCATTTGCTGTCAGGACAATCTAAATGGGATTACATCTGGCTTAATATTCACACTCCTCCAATAAGTATGAAGCATGTATAAAAAACGGAAACATTTAAACTTACTTTACCACTTCTACTACCCTAGTCTCTTTTTAAAAAGCAAGTGATACACCTTACGTTCTTAAGATCCAATTGCCTCATAAACTTTACTTTGTAGAAGCTCTTAAAACTGGATTCTAATTTAGTTAATACAGATTAACAAAGGAAAAACGTTGTAGGTTGTTACTACAAGTAATGCTTTTTTCACAATCTAGTAAGATGCAACTCCATATTTAATACAAAGCAGCAATTGTGTGCTTTTTAAAAAAAAAAATGTATCCAAGCACCAACCTAGAAAAACTTTCTGTGAGAAATTTGGAGTCTCCATGAAGAGATTCATTACAGATCCAGCAGGACTTCTGTCCTTGGAAATGGGACAAAAAGAAAAAGTCCCTTTCTAATAAATCCCCCTATACTTGTGCTGTGTGACTTAGAAGCTGGTCCAAACGTTCATGCTCAGCAATTACGCCGGCTACACGTTCTCCTGCAACAGGTGACACGACACTGCATTTCTCGGGCAAAGCAAAAAAAGGATCAAATCGGCAAGACGCCTGCTCCTGCGACGTCTTACTTTTATTTCGGATCTTACCGAAATGGCTTTGAATCGGATGAGCTGCCACGTTTGTTTTGGCTCAGCTTGGTTTTCTGCTTTGCTTTTTTAACCAGCCACTCACGAGCGACTGGGGCGCGAGCCCGTGAGCCCTCCAGAATAAAAACAAACCCAGGGCCCGAGAAGGCTCCCCGGCAACCCGAACTGATCCATTTCCCCGACACAATTTCAGAGCCGGACCAAGGCACCGGGTGGGGAGGAGAGGAGCGTGGTGCGTGCGCCGCAACCTGTCCACAGCCTCAATTCCCTTTTAAGGAGCAGCCATACAATAAGTAAACATGCAAACGCAGCCCCATTCGAAACGCAGAGAGGGCTGCAAAAAACAAGAGCCTCCTTTCCTCCCAAAACAGCCAAACCAACGCAAGGGGAGGGAAATACGTGCAACAGACACGCGTGTGCCAAAGTTTCGGTCCTGCCCCACGGAGACACTGCGCTTGGCACCAACGGGGAAGAGGAAAATCGGGGGGTGGGGGGCCGAGAGCGAGCGAGCGAGCGAGCGAAGCGTGTGGCCTGCAAACTGCAACAATGCAATCTCCATTTTGAACAATGAGCCTCTTTCCTCTGGTAAATCTAGTTGTGTTGTTTTTTGTTTTTTTTTTGTCACTCGGTGTAGCGGCGCATTTCCCCTCCGCCGGGCGAGGCGAGGCGAGGCGAGGCGGGGGTGGGGGAGCCCCGCGAGGAGCGAGCAGGGGGAGGGCGGGCGAGGGGGGCAGGAGCCCGCACCCGGGGCGGGCGGGTACCTGGAGTGCTGCTGTAGGTGCTGTGGCTCCTGAAGCTGCTCTCCGTGCAGTAGCTGGCGTCGTCGTCGTCGTCTTCCATCTCCTCCGGATAATCGGAGTCATCGTCGTCCTCTTCCATCTCGTCTTCCTCGTCGGCCTCCGAGTCCTGGGTCTCCTCGGCGTCGCCGTCCTCCTCCTCGGAGACCATGTCCTCCTCCTCCTCGCTCTCGTGGTCATCGTACACCACTTTGTTGACGGCCCTCCGGGCCGGGGTGGTCCGGGCCAGGTGGCCGCCGCCGCCCCCGCCCCCCGCCCTGCCGCCCCCGCCTCCTCGCCCCCCCCGGCCCGGGGCGCTGGTGCTGGGGGGGGCCGGCGGCGGCGGCGGCGGCGGCTTCCTCCGGCTACTGCCGCCCCCCCTGGGCGAGCTCAGCCGCGTCTTGGGCGCCACCTCAGCCTGGGCGGCGGCCCACCTGCCCCGGCTGCTGCCGCGGTGCCGCGAGCGGAGCCCCCCGATGGGTCCGGAGGTGGGCGGCGGCGGCGGCGGCGGCGGCGGTGGCGGCGGCGGCGGCGGCGGGGCCGGGGCGCAGCGCTCCGCTGCGGGAGCCGCAGGCTGCTTGGGCGGCCTGCCCCGCCGGCCCCTCATGTCGGAGCTCAGGCGGGGGGAGAAGGGAAAGCGGGGGGGGAGGGGAGCGTGGGGGCGCCGGGGCCGGGTGGGGAGGCCCGCGGGGCCGGGCGGGAGGGGCCCGGTCGGCGGAAGCGGGTGGAGGGAGAAGGCTCAATCCGAATTGCTGGGGCCCCACTCCGGATCGCCTTCAGCCGCCATCTTGTTTCTTCCCTCTCGCTCGGTGACTGGGGGAACCGACAGCGGCCGCAGGCCCGGAGCGCGGTCACGTGAGCTGCGCCGCGACGAGCCTGGGACGGAGCGAGGCCCCCGGCGGCCGCTAGGGGGAGCGCGGGAGCGCCGGGCCGGGGGCGGGGAGGCCGGGGCGCCTCCGCGCGGCGCAGCCGGACCTCAGACGGAGGCGTCGCGGTCCCGCGGGGCGCTCGCTGCCGGCTGCGAAGTACCCGGCGCCGAAGTCTGCGGTCAGCGGGGCCGCCTTCCCGTGTCTCCCCTCGTCGGGCTCGGAGAGGAGGGCAGGGGAGCCCCCGAATGTGTCCCTCTCCCGCCTCCTTGGGGAAGCTGCTGCCAAAAGAGCCGGAGGGGGCGACTCGAGCCACCGCGTGGACCAGGAGGGAAATGAACGGGGAGCGGAGAGAGCCCCCGGGAAAGTGCAGCTCCCCGGCTTGGTTCTCGGGGGCCCTGAAACGGGTCCCAGTGGCGGCCGCTTGGGGCTCTGCCCGGAGCCGCGCCCCGGTCGCCGGACCCCCGAGCGCGTCGCTGCGACTCCAGCCGGAAGCCTGGGGCAAACCCAGGATGAGCTGCCTGCGTCTCCTTCCTCTTCCCCGGGATCCGTAAGAACTTGCCGGGAGAAAAATGCCTTCCTGCCTAAAACCTACTTCAAAACGTGTGTTTGTGTTACCAGGAAGTAATTTTAATCTTTTTACCTCTCTAGTCCTCGGGCCTCTCTCCTTAGCCCCGGGGGGCGGGGAGGTGGGGAGGAGGGGAGGAGATGCTAGGCACCCCCGACCACACCACGGGGACTCAAGAATCACCAACGAGTGCGAAAATCAGGGAAACATCAACGTCGATGTTTCTCCCTTCCTCTCTCAAATCTAAAAAAAGAGAAATATAGTTAGCAGGATTCACTCTAGTTACCAGGATAGAAAGCAAATGCGAAATGCAAATGAACCTCAGAGGGTAGGCGGGTGGGTGGGTGGGAAGAGATTAACTAAAGACCTTGAAGGCACAACCAGTAGGCACAGACAATGAAGTGGTGAAGGCCTGGGGCACGGTGGAGGCCAGTGGGGGGGCAGAGGGGGCACTTGGAATACTTTCTACAATAAAGATGAAAAGAGAAAGAAGATTCCTGGCCAAGTTTAGCTCAGTGGTGGAGCGAGGACCTATAAGCCAGGAGATCAGGATTTGATTCCAGGTCAGAGCACAAGCGGGGGGTTAGGGTCTCGCCCCAGTAGGGGGCGTGCAGGAGGCAGCCAATCAATAATTCTCTCATCATTGATGTTCCTAGTTCTCCCTTCCTCTGAAATCAATACAAATATATATTTTAAAAAAGAAAATGTAAAACACAAGCATTAATTGACCATTTAATTTATTCAGTATAATTCAGTCAAGCATCAAGGGTAATAAATGCCTTCACAGTCTGGTTAAGTAATGAAAGTAAATAAAATGGTCAAGATGAGGACTTTGTCACATGGAAGTGCCTGTGTTTTGTTTTAAGAAGGAAGCTATGGTCCCTGGGACATGTGGCTTAGTTGGTAGGAGCATATCCATACACCAAGAAGTTTCAGGTTCAAGCCCCAGACACATCGAAGTTTCTCTCTCTAAAATCAATGAAAATGTCCGCAGCAGGTGAGGATTTAAAAAAAAGAGGGAAGCTGTGGGAATCCTATATAATAAAAGAGTTATATGCAAATTGACCCTAACAGCAGAATGACTGGGAATGACTGGTCACTATGACACACACTGACCACCAGGGGGCAGATGCTCAATGCAGGAGCTGCCCCCTGGTGGTCAGTGTGCTCCCACAGGGGGAGCTCTGCTCAGCCACAAGCCAGTACAGCAGTGGTGGTGGGAGCCTCTCCCGCCTCCTCAGCAGCACTAAGGATGTCAGACTGCAGCTTAGGCCTGCTCCCGGATGGCAAGTGGACATCCCCTGAGGGCTCCGGGGCTGCCAGAGGAATGTCTGACTGCCAGTTTAGGCCTGGTCCCCCGGGGAGCAAGGGATCCCAGACTGCGAGAGGGCACAGGCGAGACTGAGGGACCTTCCCCCACCCCAAGTGCACAAATTTTTGTGCACCGGGCCTCTAGTATAGGTATAAAATGGCTAGATCTTCAAGTTTCTCAAGAGAAGGTGCAAATGGGCAGCGCATCTGAAATCTTAGGATTTTTAAAATGTTGGCAACTAAGTCCATTTTTTAAAAACACTTCAGATTGAGCAAAATACATGCAAGTTCAGATATAGCCCAGAATCGACAAGTTTGCAACCTGTATCCTGCACTGTGTAAAGTGCAGTCCCATGTACTATAGGAAAAATATTAGAAATGGTGACCGCCTTCAGAGTTCACAAGCTATTTGTGAAGGAGGCCGATTTACCAAAAAAAAAATTTACTAGAGATGACACAACAAGAGGTATTTTTATATTCTTGGTGTTTTTAATTGCAAGCAACAGAAACACTGGCTCATTTGAGAAGGATACTGACACCTTCAGAATCGCTAGTTTTAAGTATAAATGGAATCCAAGCTCTCAAGCTGTTTGTCTTCCAGCTGGTCCCATGGAGCTGTGTATTCCATGGGACATTCTACTATTTTTTTTTTAATATATTTTATTGATTTTTTTACAGAGAGGAAGGGAGAGGGATAGAGAGTGAGAAACATCGATGAGAGAGAAACATCGATCAGCTGCCTCTTGTACACCTTCTACTGGGGATGTGCCCGCAACCAACATACATGCCCTTGACCGGAATCGAACCTGGGACCCTTGAGTCCGCAGGCTGACGCTCTATTCACTGAGCCAAACCGGTTAGGGCAGACATTCTACTATTTCATAAAGCCAGCCGCTTCTGGTTATTGGGGTCCACACTAGGGCTAGCCAACCTGACAGCCAGTTTCTTCTCTAAAGTTAGTCCCTTGGTCAGATGCTGTTAGGGACTGTGTCTCCCCTACCTCCCAAATTCACATGTGGAACCCCTGCCCACCCAATGTGATGGTATTAGGAAGTGGAGCCTTTGAGAAATGATTAGGATTAGATAAGATCATGAAGGTGGAGCCCTCATGAATGGGATTATTTCCCTTATAAGAGCATGAGAGAGGTTGCTTTCCTGCTGTTCTCCGCTTTGTGAGGACACAGTGAGAAGCTGGAAGTCTGCAACCAGAACCCAACCATGCTGGCATGCTGATCTAAGACTTCCAGCCTTCAGAACTGTGAGGAATAAATTTCCGTTGTTTATGAGCCAGACTATGGTAATTTGTTATAGCAGCCTGAACTAAGACAGATGCCATGATGTGTAAGATAACCATGATGGCAAATAAGGTACTCAGTAGACCCATGTAGGATGATGATGGTAAAAGCAGGGCTGGTGGGACGAGCAAATCCAAATTCAGTATAAACTTCTTCCCAATGTGGTTGACTCACTGTATGCACCATGATCAGAAGAATCCTATATAATAAAAGCCTAATATGCAAATCGACCAAACAGTGAAACGACCAGTTGCTATAACACACACTGACCACCAGCGGCAGACACTCAATGCAGAAGCTGCCCCTGGTGGTCAGTGCACTCCCACAGGGGGAGCACTGCTCAGCCAGAAGCTGGGCTCACAGCTGGCAAGCGCAGCGGCAGTGGCGGGAGCCTCTCCCACCTCTGCTGCAGGCAGTTAAGGAGTGAGGAGTCCGGGACTGTGAGAGGCCCAGACTGCAAGAGGGATGTCTGTCTGCGGGCCTGGTAATTAAGCTTAAGCCAGCAGGCAGACATCACCCAAGGAGTCCTGAACTGCAAGAGGGTGCAGGCTGGGCTGAGGGACTCCCCCTTCCCCCTTCCCCACCCTCCATGAACGAATCTCATGCACTGGGCATCTAGTCCATTATAATGATTCACCCTAAAGCAGGCACTCGGTAGTGGCATTAGCGAGGTCCGCCTTACCCAGGAGTAGCCCATGATGCACTCATGACCCCAAAAAGTAGTCACTGGCTCGACTAGGGGAGGAACTTGCCCCTCATCTACAGGGTGAACCTTTTTTAATCTTTTATTTTAGAGTGGGTCTTCTTGTCCACTCTTCAGCAAGACAGACATTGGTAAGTATTCATACAGAACACAAACACTCCTAGGTCTGTTCTGAGACCCTCATCTCTGTTCTCTCTCCCGAACCTCCTTCTCACCGGAGTCCTTGACCACCTGGCTCATGAAATGGTCTTTCTTGAGGCAAAGAGAACCACAAAAGTACACCCCAAAGCTTGGCCCACTGGGAAGATTTCCTTTAACCATTGTCCTTTGAGACCACTTGCCTAACCAGGCTGACAGCGTGGCTCAGTGGTTAAGCAATGATCTCTGAACCAGGAGGTCTCGGTTCCATTCCCAGTTAAGGCACACACCCAGGTTTTGGGCTCAATCCCCAGTGCGGGGTGTGCAGGAGGCAGCTGATCAATGATTCTCTCTATATATAATATAGAGTTATTAGAGAGCAAGGCTTTGCTCTAAAACCTGAAACACAGCCACAGTGATGCTCTTTTGAGGACTTGGTGTGGACTCTGTACAGCACCCCAGCATGCAGCCGCATACAGAGCACCATAGGAGCCATGGGATCTGAGGACCAGCTAGCAGGGCTCCTTGCTCTGCACCTGGACCTGCTGAAGGACTTCTCCTGCTCTGTGCCGAGGCTCAACACTAGCAGGCTTTCAGTGAACTTGGAAACGGGTTATATGTGGTATACGTGGTCTCCTAAATCCAGAGAGCTGCCAGGCATTGAGCATGTCGGAGGAAACCACCCGCCCACCCCCTAGTCCTTGAAGTCCTCACATCCATAATAGTTCTATGGCCACAGCCAATCACGCCGTAAAGATGTCTTTAATTTCAAGTGGCACAAGTGTTTTGTTGTGCTGCAAGCTGATATGGGGTATTTAAGTCTCAGACCTCAACATTAGGTGCATTTTTTCTACTTTCAGCCTTAAAAGTCTAGACAGGCAGACACAGACCACCCCACCCCATTTCCCTGAGAGCCTGTGGCCTACAACTACTTCGGTTCCCATTTCTTTATCAGTTTGGTTCTTCAAGGTTTGGAGATTTGCAACCAGAAATTGTCCGAAATCAGGCTACAAAACTAGTGAGGACAGCATGGTGTTGCTCCCTGGCCCAAGGCCCAGCTTGTCCTGGTAACATCACCCACGCTGGGCACTGGGCACTGCTCCATAGCACTGCTAGATTCCAGTTCAAAGGCTGAGGAGGATGTGCTGAGTACTCATCTAAGTGCAGCAGAGGCCAGGATGGGGAGAGCCGGGCCATCCAGCTCCCATAACCCAGAGGATTCCTTCAGTCTGGGAGGGGTTAAAGTCAGCTGGGATGACACCCACACACAGATATGTTAATGTGAGTTGAGTTAGACTTGGGGAACTTGTATCACAGAGCTGCAGTTAAGACTCAGAAAGTCACCCTAGCTGGTTTGGCTCAGTGGATAGAGCATCAGCTGGAGGGGCGGGGGAGGGAGAGGAGGACTGAGGGTCCTGGGTTCAATTCCAATCAAGGCACATTCCCAGGTTGTGAGTTTGATGCCCAGTAGAGGGCGTGCAGGAGGCAACTGATCAATGACTCGCTCATCACTGATGTTTCTATCTCTTCCTCTCTGAAATCAATAAAAATAAAATAAAATAAAATAAAAAGACTCAGAAAGGCAGCAGGAGAGCCAGTTTGGAAGGAAGTGATGAGCTCTGTGACCTTAGGTCACCCAACCCTGACAGAGCCCCAGTTCCTCACAAACAAATTAAGGGGGTTGGGTTAGAGCTGTACTTTCCATCCTGTTCACATTCTAGCACCCAATGAGAACTAAGAAATAATTAGAGGGGCATATTAGATGTGGTAACAATAAAATGTTTTCTTTAGAGAATGTAATCACGATAAAAATTAAAATGAGATATATAGTGTTAGACAAAATAGTAAATAGTGAATTTGTAACACGTTCCAAAAATACCTTTTTTATTAAATAAAAAACTTGAACTTGAATCCTGGTTCCTAACTTTATATTCCCAGGTTTGTGTTTTATTTATTTATTTTTTAAAATATACTTTATTGATTTTTTTTTTTTACAGAGAGGAAGGGAGCGGGATAGAGAGTTAGAAACATCAATCAGCTGCCTCCTGCATACCTCCCACCAGGGATGTGTGCCTGCAACCAAGGTACGTGCCCTTGACTGGAATCGAACCTGGGACCCTTCAGTCCGCAGGCCGACACTCTATCCACTGAGCCAAACCAACTAGGGCATACAGGCATTTTTAGAACAGTCACCTCCCAGGTTGGACATCATTTGTGGCACATTGGCCACAAACAGACAAAATTATCTACTCTATAAAAGCGAAATAGTAAAATTGACTGTTTCTTCGGGACGCCCAACAGTCAATCAGAGCAATGATATGCAAATTAGCCCAGCCAAGATGGCAAAAGCCCACCCAAACACTGGGTCCAATGGAGCGATGGTGCCAGTGAACGCACAGCGGGAGGCCTGGCCTCCGCCTGTGTGTTTGCCAGCAGTGGGTTCCTGGCAGTGGCGGCTGGTTGCAGGGCGGGCGGAAGCCAGGCCCCCAGCCCTGCAGCCGAGCTTGGGAATGGAGCTATCGCGGGCCCACGCGACCTTGGAGGCTCATCGGCAGCTGCTTGCCCGCCTGGATCCAACCTTGTGGCCTGCTCTGGGTGTGCGGGAGCTTCTGTGGCCCATGGCGGAGCCTACTATGCAGGTTGGCCACAGATGTTCCCTTTGTTGTATGTGTTTTTCCCATTGACCCCTTCCACCTCATAT
>PVJC01010087.1:0-26526 GCA_004026665.1 Murina feae
GTAATTGTGTTAGAATTTATTCATTGCAAAACATCCAAGTGAGTGACTTAATATCAAAGTTTACATTAACAACTCAAAATAGTTCTAACCTCTAAATTGTTGACATGGAAACACATCTTTCTTCACCTTATCAGAACTCTGCACATGTGCCCATGTGGACTGGGCCTGGGGTTAGTCAGAAATATACTATTTGATTGTGCCTTCAAGTTAGCAAGAAACATGATGGGAAATATTATTAATATATGCTTTTTATCTTCAAAAAACAGTGTAATGGTGCCACCATGTTGTCTGTTTTTCTGACCAGTTTTGTTAAACTGGTATACTCCTTGCACAATCTGAATTTTTTCAGTTCCAGCACCAGAATAATTAACAGATGTTTACTTTGAGGAGATACAAGGCTTATTTCTGTGTTAATGTTATGTTTAAACGTTGAAAATGTTTTTTGAATTTAGTATATAACATTAAGAAGAAAATATGATAAGGGAAAAACTGTACTCCAAACAGCATTGCTTTTTCCATGTTGGAAAAGGCAATGAATGTGTTTGGCTTAACCATGGAGTATTAGGAACACCAAAGTTCTGAACTTTGTGGTTCGTTGTGCTTTATTTGAACTGTTGAGTCAATCATTGGGAGGGAATGAATTTGTTCATATGGGTAGGAGCTTGGCTCTGATGGTCTGAGTGAGGTTCCTAAAATGCCTGTGAGTCAATTGTTCCTCACATGTATAGTTTCAGCAGGATTCTGATTTTGTGCAAAAGCATATAAGTACCCCATTTTAGGCACCCCCTTCCCCACATACACAGTCTGTGTGGTTAACTTCATACTAGCCAGTTCTCTCTTTGTGGTACATTTTGTTTTTGTTATTAAACTGGTTGTTTGCCAACTAAAAGATACTGGTGAAAGTATCCGTTCAGCATTTTACCATTTTCTGGATACCAGTAAAGGAAGGTAGGATGCCTTCTTTTGAAGGAAGTGGTTAGATCAAGAATGAGTAACCTATTTATACATATCAAAAAAATTTTTTACAGACATTCTCTTCAGTACTACACCTAGGTTTTATGAAATTTAAAACAGCCTGGAGGAAACTTCTGGCATACTACACTGGGAAATAACCTAACTAATATTGCCCTCTTTCTAGATTTTTAGAAATTTTGAATATTAGACTCATTGTGATTTTAATATAAGAATCTCATTTTTTACAGAACTTAACGTTTTGTTTTTTTTTTTTTCTTTCTTTGAGTTCATAAGATCATCAAGGGGATGATGGTTATGGTACTGACAATCCAAATCAGTGAATAAAAGGAAAGAGGATGGATGATTTTATACATGGCCCTGGGTTGAGTGTGTGGTGTAGACCATCAGTTTGAGACTTGGAATAAACGATGTCACAGGGTTTGACAGTTGCAATATTATTCGCCTTAGGTTTAAACTTTTGCTAATAAGTAAAAAGCTTCTTCATCTGAATTTTGTTAACCTGTTTCTTTCATTCATTCATCCATTTATTCATTCACTCATTCACTCACTCAGTCATCTATCCAACCAACCAAAATACAGTTATTGAGCATTTGCCATGTGTCAGGCACTATGTATGCTCTGGGATGCTACAGTTTCTGATTTCATGGATTATAGATGATAATGATAATTACTCAAGGAAGTATTGAATCTCTCTGTCTCCTCTAAGTATATTGCCAGGTATTAGAAAACTTGGGATCATGTGTCCTTGGTGCCTAGCACAGGGCTAGGCACCTCACAACTGTGTGTTACCTGGGACACACTTGGAACATTGCAAGCTCTAGATGTTTTCTGCTCATTTAGAGCATGTAAAATCTACTTATTTAGATTCTTGCTAGCAGTAATAAGACAATCAATGTTATAGTAGTTGGCACAGATCACACTTCCCATCACATTCCATCAGCTCCTGCATACATTCAGGAAGCTGGTGGCTAATCCAGAATTCATTCCTCATAAGCCCTTCTGTGTGGGCTGAACAGTCAAATAAAGCCATGTGCTCCCATCAGCATTTTAGCAACTGGAACAAATCTGACTTGTTATTGTCAACTCTGATAATAGCTCAGACACTAATTAATTAAATGATGAATAAATCCCCATACAATTATCTTGACTCCAATGACATTTATTAGATTTTGGGAAAAGCATGTAAGTACCCCATTTTAGACACACCCCCCCACTGGGTCTGTGTGGTTAACTTCATACTAGCCAGTTCTCTCTTTGTGGTACGTTTTGTTTTTTGTTATTCAACTGGTTGTTTGCCAACTAAAAGAAGGCTGGCTGATTTAATTTTGTGGGTAGAACTAAATAAGTAAAAGCATGTGAGTAATCAAATCATATGTCATTTGGCATTTGATGCTAGCTTTAAACCCTTCTGATGACTCCTGCTACGTAATACTGGTGGATATGGTTATATCTGTACCCTCACTGTGTGACACCATGGAGGGAGTACCTTCTTTAGCAGGGCAGCACTGACTCACAAGTCCTGTTCCCTTAGATAGTCACACCTATTTCTTCAGATATACCTTCTTCAAGTTTCTTCCTAAGTGTTCAGTTCTAAGCTGGGGATGGCGGTGGGGAGAGTGGGCAGTCAGCACCAGAGAACAGCTAGTCTTCCTGGGCAAAGAAGGGCTTAGGAAAAGGAATAAATATGACAGAAAGAGGGTATTTTCAGTGCTTCAGATATTCCCAAGAATATCCACTCATATGCAGGCAATAGAAGATCTTAACTTTAGCCCCTGTGAGATGAGTTAAGGTCCAGGGGCAGCTCAGAGGCTCTGCATCCTTGAGCTCAGAGACTCAGTTTTGTGCGCTCCCATCCTGGAGTGCCTGGATTTCAAAAAGCCAGACCGGGCAGGCTCAGAGATGGACATAGGTCTAGTTACTCCTCATCCCTTAGGAACACCTTAAAGCAAACAGGGAAGTCAAACAGGGTTCAGGGCTTGTTACTTCAAATGGTTATAGGGCAGGCACATGCATGGAGCCCGAGGATGGGTGTTACGGTACCGGACATACAGATACCCATGTTCAGTTCTAGTGGAATATTGTTCTTGGGGAACTGTATTTAGGCTTCCTAGACCTGATTTTTCTGGGTGTGAGAAGTTTAGTTATTTTTTATGTGAATTTCTCAGTTGCTGGATATTGGTCATAATTTTTTTTTTTAGCAACACTATTGTAGCACAAATAAAAGAAATATGTAAAATGCCAGGTTGCAAACCTGGTTTAAGAATTAAGTTATAACATTAGTGTCCTTGACTCTCCTTCTCCTGGGAACATGTACTTGATGGAACCAAGTACCTGAACCTCCAGGTTATCTGAAGGACAGAGACTTCTTTCTATTTCTGGCAAGGAGCCAGGCTCCCTAAGAACCAAAGCTACAACAAATTCCTAAACTAGAATTTAGTATGAAGTCTTTTTAATCTCTGAGAAATTGGGGACCAAAGTAATCTTCAGTGAAACCAATAACTACTAAACTTACTGAAGATGAGCATTTCTCCCAGCCAAAATACTATTTTTGACAACTGTTACCATATGTGTCCACTGGCTGAGTATAAAATTAAAAATAATAGATTATTAATAAAGAGCAAAGTCTACCAGTGACAGACCCTAACTTTACTAATATTTCCCAGAATATTATAATTAAACTAACAAACTTTGATGTTAATATCATCAAGATTAGGGACTTATTTTATAGTTAACAAATCAATATGTCATTTTGGCAAAAAAGCAATGAAGTGATAAGATCCTCTACTAAAGAATTTTCTTATTTTGTATCGTTTAAGATTCTTCAAGATCACAAAGGCATATAAGCATCACTATTTTCTTCCAGTGGTTTTCAAACTTTAACGTGCATGTTTGTCACCATGGGGTCTTGTTGAAATACAGAGTCTGCTGAATAGGTCTGGCTGGCTTGAGATTCTTCATTTCTAATAAGAATCTTGGTTCTAGAAAATTTCATTGTAAACATTTTTGCAGCAAGCATTTTCGCCACAAGCATTTTTTCTGCATAACTAATTAGCTGTAAGGCAATTTCACCATAAAATATAAAAGAAATATTAAAAGGGACACAGTACAACATGAAAAAAAATTAGTAAGATTTTGTTG
This sequence comes from Murina feae, assembly GCA_004026665.1. Taxonomy (NCBI): domain Eukaryota; kingdom Metazoa; phylum Chordata; class Mammalia; order Chiroptera; family Vespertilionidae; genus Murina; species Murina feae. Next base: position 4,114 of record PVJC01010087.1, read on the forward strand.
TAAAAAAGTGAAAATTCATTGCCTTTGAGGTGTATCATTCATTATATTATACTAGGGGCCTGGTGCACAAAAATTTGTGCACTCGGGGGTGTCCCTCTGCCTGGCCTGTGCCCTCTCACAGTCTGGGACCCCTTGGGGGATGTCCACCTGCTGGCACGCCTGGGCAGCCTGGGTGAGGGGCTGATGGCTGTTTGCAGGCTGGCCAAACCCCCCATTGGGGACCCTCACCCCATGGGGGTGTGGCCAGCCTGGGTGAGGGGCTGAGGGCCATTTTCAGGCTTCCCACAGTCCCTTCAGGGTTCGGGTCCCTATTGGGTGCCTGGCCAGCCTGGTTGAGGGGCTGAGGGCCATTTTCAGGCTGCCCACATCTCCCATTGACCCAACATCCCAGCGAAGCTGGCTGGAAGCAGGTTTCTGGGGTATATTTATCTTCTGTGATTGAAACTTGGTTGCCTTGAGCAGAGGCCTAGGAAGGCAAGGGAGCCTCCTGTTTGCTTCAGCTCTGTGGCTTCTATAATTGAAACATTGTTACCTTGAGCAGAGGCCCAGCCAGCCTAGGCAGGCAGCTGCAACAGAAGCCTCCTGTTTGCTGTAGCTCTGTGGCTGCTGGCCTCCATTTTGGCTGGATTAATTTGCATACAGCTTCTCTGATTGGCTGGGGGCATGGCTTGGCTGGTGGGTATGGCTTAAGTGTCTTGGAGTGATGGTTAATTTGCATATTACTCTTTATTAGATTAGATGTTTTTTGCTTGTTGATTTGTCTCCATGTTCAGAATCACACTTTTTTATGTTGCTAAAATTTCTTTGTTAAGACTGGTATTATGTAGTTTCCAAATAAAGGATTGATCATTAATGCTCTTAAAGACTCTTATGAATTAGTAGCCTCATATTTTGTATTTGCTATAGCTTGTTAAACTTTTGATTTCGTTGGGAGGGAGGGATGACTGTGCTTAATGAAGGGTTTAAACAGTAATATGTTATCATTTTCTAAAATGTATGCAATCTGACTGTCAGTAGTTGTTATTTTCTACTATTTTAAGACTACCACGCCTACTCATCACTGTATGGACTCTTTGGAGGACTAAGATTTATTTAATATAAACATGGGAGTACTCTGAGAACTTTGTCAATGGGAAACTGAAATGGACTACATTGTCTGCCAATTGTAAACCAAATTTTCAACCAGTTATTCTGTTTTCATAACAAAACTAGGCGCTCAGTACACAAAAATTTGTGCACTCAGGAGGTCCCTCAGCTTGACCTGTGCCCTCTCACAGTCTGGGATCCGTCTGGGGATGTCCACCTGCTGGTGTGCCTGGTCAGCCTGGGTGATGGGCTGATGGCTGTTTGCAGGTTGGCCAAGCCCCTCAGTGTGGACCCTCATCCTATTGGGGTGTGGCCAGCCTGGTTGATGGACTGAGGGCCGTTTTCAGGCTGCCCACAGCCCCTTCAGGTTTTGGGTCCCTACTGGAGTACCTGGACAGCCTGGGTGAGGGGCTGATGGCTGTTTGCAGGTTGGCCAAGTCCCCCAGTGGGGACCCTCACCCCATTGGGGTGTGGCCAGCATGGGTGATGGACTGAGGGCTGTTTTCAGGCTCTCAGGCTGCCCACAGGTCCCATTGACCCAATGTCCCAGCAAAGCTGGCTGGAAACAGGTTTCTGGGGTTTATTTATCTTCTATAATTGTTACACTGTTCCTTTAAGCCGAGGCCTAGGCAGGTAACGAAGCCTCCTGTCTGCTTCACCTTGTGGCTTCTAAAATTGAGAGAGTGTTGCAAATATGTTGTTGCCTGGAGCTGAGAGAAGCCCAGGCAGCCGGCAAATAATTTTACTTCTGCTGCAACGGAAGCTGCCTGTTTACTCTAGCAGCTCTGTGACTGCCGGCCTTCGTCTTGGCTGGGTTAATTTGCATACAGTTGCTTTGATTGGCTGGTGGGCATGGCTTAGGCATTCCAAAGAAATGGTCAATTTCAATATTATGCTTTTATTAGATTAGATTGCCTTACAGCCAATTAGTCATGCAGCAAAAAATGTTTTTGGCAAACATGTTGTGGCAAAGATGTTTATGGAAACTATCAGACAGGGAGAATCTTAACCTATGCAGGTGGTGGGGTACCTTGCTTCTCAGTATAGGTCATGGCAATGTGTGAAACATAAAATAGAGGTATTCTCTCTGACTTCATTTTCATGTAACATTAATTTTTTTACATGTCATTATTACTTACTTCCAAATATATTACCATCTTTCCAGTTTGGGCAACATGGTAGACTGAGGTAATGTGGAATACTTTATTATGGAAAAAACACAAAATTATCTATTAAAATAAAAAAAGCCAAGTTTGAAAGAGAAAAGAGCCTTATGGCTAGGGCATCAAACATGTAAGTTGGCCCAAACCAGTTTGGCTCAGTGGATAGAGCCTCAGCCTGCAGACTCAAGGGTCCCAGGTTCAATTCCGATCAAGGGAATGTACCTTGGTTGCGGCACATCCCCAGTAGGGAGTGTGCAGGAGGCAGCTGATCGATGTTTCTCTCTCATCAATGTTTCAAATTCTCTATCCCTCTCCCTTCCTCTCTGTAAAAAAATCAGTAAAATATATTAAACACACACACACACACACACACACACACACAAAAATAAAAAAATAAAAAAACGTGTAACCTGATCCTCAGGAAGTTCAGACGACACTCACTCTACCTGCTACATATGCGTTCTAAGAAGAAGGGACTGACAGTTTGTCACCCTTAGAGGGAGCTGGACTTGAGACCCACTATTGCATTACAGTTCCACTTGGGAAGGACAGTGTGAAGGAAAATCCTGTATTGGGTAGATGAGAACAATACTGTTGGGCTGGCTGGAGCTATGAACATATACTGAAATCCTGGACACTGGCAAAAAGTTTGTCCAGCTTTTTGGAATTCTGGAAAGGCAGCATGAAGATGAGCTAATTGGATTGTGTATGAATCTTAGAAGGTGCTCTCAGACACCAAGTGGCAGGATGAATCAGCCTATGGATGTGGTCCAGCTTCTCTCATCACAGGTAATGTGGTGAGGTACCCCACCACCTTTGCTCCTGGATCACAATGAGCTCATAGACAGTGGCCATGATGGCAAAAATGATAGCTATTCATGTACACAATGTGACATAGTTACTGCCACTGCTGAATGTGTCGCAGGCCAACAGCAGACAGAGATACCGAGTCCTTGATCTGGAGCCATTCTTTGGTTAGATCAGATGCTATCTGAAGTAGGGTTGCCAGGTTTAGCAAATAGGAATGTCAAACTCCCAGTTAAATTACAATTTTAGATACATAAAGAATTAGTTTTTTTAAGTATTAGTAGTACAATATTTGGGACATACTTATACCAAAAATGTATTCATTGTTTACCTGAAATTCAAATTTAAGTTGGGGTCATATTTTATCTGTCAGCCCTAACCAAGAGGCCAATACACTGTATCCAATCTCTGACATTTGTGAAGGGAGGGGAGGCTCTGTAGATTTAGGTGTGAGTTGGGATTTCCTGCTCAGAGTGTTTATGGAATGCCTGACTTATCAACAGGGGTCCCACACAGTACTGCATAAGAATAACTGGGGGATATACTAGTCTTATATGTACTCTATCTCCCATGAGCAGTCAGACTAACAAAATGGCTTGTTAATGTCTTACCAAGGTACTAACTAATTAGGTGTTAGTTATCTGAGGAGTTGGAGTCTTCTTACCTGTCAGAATTGGTGTATTTGTTAAACCTGCCATTTTAGATGCTGGAGAAAATTATTTGATAAAATTTAATTCTTATTCATTATTTTAAAAATGTCTCAACTACCTGAAAACAGAATAGATCTTTTTTAACCTGATACACGGTAGCTTCCAATGATGTCCAGCTAGGATCATTTGAATGGTGAAAAGATAGAAGCATTCTCTTTTCAGTTGGGAACACTCTAAGAAAGCCTGTCATTCCGGCTCCTACTCTGTCAGCATTGTCTTGAAGAACCTTTCCAGCACAAGAAGAGCGATCAGAAGAAGGAAGGACCGAATGTTACGAATCCCCCTGAGACAGAGTGGCTTCAGCAGACTGTGCGGGAAGGAAGTGACATTTCCGTGGGCCAGGGCGTGAATGGGTGTGGACTGTGAGCATAGAGAGCCTCTGGGATCTGGCTTTGAGAAAGAGAAAAGAGGTAAGGCAATGACTTGAGTGAGCATGAACCTGAGATTTAACATTAAGGAAGGAAAGACTAAGATATGTTTAAATATGGATAAGAAGGAACCTGAGGAGAGGCGAGGTGAACACGAAGGATATAGCAATGCTATGTGCCCAGGTTCCTGAGAAGGAGGGAAAGAAAGGGGCTCGGGAGGAGGGACTCATTGTGGGTTTTGTTTTTTTTTTCCTGAAATTCAACAGTCATAAAGGTCTCTCCTATTTCAATACACAATACAATTTTACTTATTTGGATGGACTAATCTATAAGTCAGAATTTGGGATTATTCAAATGGACGTGAAGCTAAAGCTTATCTTTTTGACATGTTTTATTATAATATTTTAATTGGCTTCATCACTGAAATCAGTAGTGTAAAGAAATTCGAGAGGCTGTTTATCCCTCTGAAGAAATCTTTAAAAAGCTTAAGCATGCTATTTGCATACCCGCAATGGTGTGCTAATTACAGACTGCTCTTTTGGACTAGGACATTAAGTAGGCTCTTTGGTTAATAAGGATTGTTAGCCCAGGGCCATAAAGTAATACAGTGGCAGCATTCCAAAAATATTGTATAATTCCTTATTTTACCTTGGAAAGCCTAACACTCTCCTCCCAATTATTCCAAATTAATGAGGTTTTTGCTGTAATGCAGGGGAGAACCCAGAGAACAGTGCCCCATTTGCGGACCAGTCCTTGAAACTTTAAGCTGTGTTTCTCTTTTTTTTTCTTTCTTTCAAGCCAGAGTCTCAGTCAAGCCAAGCTGCTTTCTCACATACCTGGTGTAAGTGTTGGTTCCCACTCTGCACCATTAACTGGAAGTTGCCTGAGAATGCAATGTCCTCCCAGACTCAGGGCCTCTGGATGCAAAAAGCCAATTTACTTCTTGCTGCTTTGTCTTGGGCATCTCACAATGTGCTCTAGTGACAGCTCAGCAGTTTTAATAGCCCTTTTTAATGGCTAAAAACAGACCCAGTCTGTCCAAACATAGCCTATTCACCAGCTCTCGTCAAAACAATTCGGTTTTGCTATATGATGATGCAGCAGACCATGGAAACTAACCACACAGGCTCTATTCAAGGCTGGAGTTGGAACCGGGGGCTAAAACAAGTCAACCCCAGCAATGGTCATATTAAATACTTTTTATTTTTTTACTATCTGTTTCTGAAACAGGGCTTCTGTTTCAGTGGGACAAAGCAGGCTCCATTTGGAAAAGCAACTCAAAACAGTTTAAAGAACCAGTAGAGAAACTTCTTCCTTGAAGGGGATGGGGTTTTCTGACTGTAGGATATTATTTGTACTTAAACACCTTCACTTCGCAGCACAGAAAAGGAAATCTGGGGCTAGTTTGTGGATAATCTGTTTAATTTTCAAAGCAGAGGACCATTTACCATTCTGTGTGGCTTGCAGGCCAGTGCACAAGTTACATAGCTGTGTCCTTGTAACATTTTGACATTTATGTCTTTGTTATCAGGTGGTTTTCCTCAGAAATACTTTATAATGTCCTGACCTACAAAGGTATAGCAATAAAGAGAATACCAAATGACACTTAAAAACAACAACAACAACTAGTTTCTTCAGGCTTGCTTGGGGATGTAATTTTAAGATCCTTCAATGAAAAAGTTTCTTTCCTGTAGTCTTCACTTACTTTTTTAAAAAGGTGGCTTTCTAGGCGGTATTTAACAAATGCCCATTTAATGGTGCTGCCAAAAACTGATTCCTTCAACTGTTCCTTTCATATACATAAAAATTATAAAGTTGTTTGCTTGTTGATTGTCTATCTCTGTCAGTGAGCGAGGCCAGAATTTTTACTTCAGAATGAACTGTAATGTGATTAAAAAATATGGCTACTGAGTCAGTGGAATCAGATTTCAAATCACTTCCTGCTCCATTGGAACTTTGGGTGTTGGAAACAAAGACTCTCAGGCCCAGGTGACAGCTGTGTGAACTCAGAATCCTTCCCCTAAGTGACCTTCAGGGAGATGGTGGCCCCATGATTCACTCTTGGGAGGAATTGTAGAAGAGATAGCCATTCAATTTTAAAAGTGCAGTCGTCTTAGCTGAATGATAGCTATTCCTTGTCTCAAAAAAAAAGGGGGGGGGGGAATTATTAGGGTCAGGAAAAAAGAAATAGTCCCTTCAGCAGGATTGAATGAAATGTGGAGGAATCAGGCTCTGACATCAGAAGGTATGAAGCATGGGATGACTGAGATTAAGGCAGTGCTGGTAACACGGCCTGATTCAGTGTGGCTGTTGAAGGGGAATGTATCCAAGGAATCAGTGAGTGGTGGGCCCTTGACCTCAAGTCCCATGCTTATGTGACTGTGCACTTGTGCAGAGTCCCTCGTTGGACTGGGGTGCCTGAGACTTCTAGGAATAAGCAGTAAAAGGCAATGGATGACTTTGATAGTCAAGAGAGGAGCACGGACTACGAGCAGAGGGAGACAGCCCAGAGCTGATGAGGGCTGTATGCTTCTGTGGAGGTACAGATGGAGTTCCCTGCAGCTAGTTGAAAGTCAAAGGTGTGACAAAGAGTAGCAGTGGACACAGCAGTTAAAGCTAAAATCTTTGTGCAGCCTGAGGACACATAGTTCTGTCATGTGGCATAATCAATGTACCCTCACAACTACAGCATGAGTCCTTGTAGTTGTGGCCTAACCCCCAAGTATGAAGGACCACTGTCTAGCAAGCCAGCTTGACTTGAGCACATGCACCTGACTTAAAATCTACAAATTCAACATATTCTGAGTTTTTTGGTGTCTGGGTCAGGCAACCCTTGCTGGAATAGGAAGAGCTCAAATTTGGATATATGAAACCACCATTTCATACTTAAGCTTAAAATGGCTGGCACTAGCTATATCTTGTTACATGTATGCAGGGGTCTAGTTTAGAAACATTTAGAGGCCAATGCATTAATATATTAGACTTTTTATGGGGGGTGGTCAGTGAGTGGAGGCAGGTTACTTTTTCTAGTCATGCCATGAGTCTGCCATCTTATGTTTTTTTAAAGATATGCTTTTATTATATAGAGAGAGAGGAAGGGAGAATAGATAGAAACATCAATGAGAAATAAACATCATTGATCAGCTGCCTCTTGCACACCCCCTACTGAAGATCATAACCTGCCACCCCTGGTATGTGTCCTGACCAAGAATTGAAATGGTGACCTCTTGGTTCCTGGATCCAACACAACTGCTGAGCCACACTGCCAGGCACTATCCTATATTTTAAAAGGGGACCGCTCCCATTTTCCTTAGCATTGCAATGCCTCAGGCAATATATCAAGTTCGCCTAGAGTTGGTGATAAAGCAAACTATTTATAATCTCTGCTTTTTCTTTCTTCTCTTTTTTTTTGTCCTTGGTGGTGAGTTTTGCTTCAAGCTAGTTCTAAATTTCAAACAAGAATTTCCCAAATAATGTCTCCTAGGAACAGAGCCAGTGGGGCACGTTTTAGACATTGGCATCTTTAACAGGCAGTGAGAGCCTGTTACTCATGTGACTGACTGACTGCCTTCAGTATGCTTCCTGTGGCTTTTAGGAAGTATGGTATTTTCTTTTCTCCGTCGCTTGTATTAGTGACACTAAATATTTAATCGCTAGGACCATGGTAGCTGTTCCTCAGAAGTTGTGAGTAATGAGCCCCTGTGTATGTGTGAGCTCCCTGTTGTTGGCTGAGTAGGTTGACTTTGCCCAGAGAGATCACACACAGATGCCCATTGCTTACAGTGAAAGAGGAAGATGTGATGCTGAGAACAGTGACAAAGGTGACATGTAAAGGCCACTTTGTCGTTGGCATGCAGCTGTCACAGTGGCTTGAATATTGAGTTCACCTAATTTTTTTTTTATATTTATCAACATTTCTTTTAAATCTATTTTGAAATTTGGCCTTTTCTAGTCCTGTGGTATATTTCTTTCTCCATTGGTAAGATTTTTTATTTTTATAAATGGAAAAACTACATTATAGAGAAATTACATTACTAACCCTTGACTGTACATCAGTGGCATAAAAAGGGTTAGATTCAGATATGCTGATTCATTGGAGAGGCTCCTATCACAAATCTAACTTGCAGTCTCACTACCCTGCTCTTTCTTACAGAAGCAGTTGGAGCATAGCAAGTTACTGGTCTTCCTTAAGTTCTAGTTTTTTTCCATCAGTGACATGAAGATGGTAACACTTCTCTGAGATATAAATGTTACTTGGACTATAAGTAATGCATGTGAATTGACTGGCCTGGTTGCTGCACACAGTAGGCATTTTGGAGATGATAGTTTCTTTGTTGTTGTTAATATTATTTGTAAATATTTAGCTGGTGCTTCTGATACAGTGATACTACTATTGCTTTCTGACTATATTAGTTTGTTAGGGCTGCCACAACTAAATATCATAGACCGGGTGTCAAACAACAGGTATTGATTTTATCACAATTCTGAAGGCTAGAAGTCTGAGGTCAAGGTGTTGGTAGGGTTGGTTCCTTCTGTGGCCTTGATTCAGGCCTTTTTCTCTTGGCCTACAGATGGCTATCTTATCTGTGTAGCTCTGCACGGCCTTACCTCTGCACATTTTTGTGTCTTATGAGGACACCAGTCATATGTATTAGAGCTCACTCTAATGACTTCTTTAGTTTAATAACCACTTCAGAGATTCTGTCTCCAAGTAGGCTCACAGTGTGAGGTACTGTACTTAGGACTTCAGTGTATGATTTTGAACGGGGAGGAAGGGGGAGGAAACAGTGCAGCCCATCATACTACTCTTTAATAATAAGTAACATGAACCTGGTTTATTTCATTATATTTTGGGGACATATTTACTGTGAGGAAGGAAGGACAAATAAAATATTTTTGTGGATGTAAAAGCAATACTGTCTGATTTTCAAATAAGTGACTTCAGTTTGTGGAGCAACTAAACCTAAGTAATTCTGAGGGGGGGAGGGAGCTACAAACAGCACTAGGTGATTGCAGTAAAAAAAAAATGGTTAATGCAGCGATGAGACGGGCTGGCATTATCTCATCTTTTTTTGGTATTGACTCTACGTTATTCCTTGGCTTTGTGCTATACTTCTTTTTTTTGTCTTAGTTCAATACAATAGGTATATGTTTACTCTTGGTGGTTGATCAAAATAACACAGTTTTACCATTTATATCGCAATGAAGGAACCCCTTCAACATAAAGTACGACTACCTATATTGTCATGGATGGCAATTTAGCGTACAAGCCATCGGGTGGGGAGTAAAATGATATAAACTAGTTAAGCACAGTATAACAGTGGTAAGGATATTGGCTTTGAAACCAAACTGACCAGGATTCCAATTTTGGGTTCGTTGCTTATTAGCATTGGGAACTAGAAGCTCTCTGTGTTTTCTCTTAATGAGAATGCTAATGGTTGACTCATTGGATTACATGAGGCTATACGAAGATTTTGTCACAGCAACTTCGAGGTCATCAGTGCTCAGTAGTGTATTATTAAGGTGATAATAGCAATGAAAGGGGGAGGGGTTAGAGGTTTATCTCTAGGACCCGTCAGTAGCAGTGACATGTGGGATCAGGAACTACAGTACAGAAAACCTACAATCTAGTCCTCAATAACCCAATCATGAGTCAAGCTGTGTTATTTCTTCTCTTGTTACAAACAAACAGAATCAAAATCTGGGGCTATTTGCCCTATTTACCCAAGCGATTTGTGAGGTTCAATCCTGCTAAAGAAACTTTTATACTAAAAAATGGAGTATAGATGTGAGGATTTTTATAAATCAGAGCAGTGGTGTGGTAGCCTTTCCCTCTCCTTTCATTGGACATTAGAGTCTATCCCTTCTAAGATTCCCTTCTTGAAGCTCCTGAATACATCATAATCATATGAATCCACTTAGAGGGTAAAAGCACTGTACTTAAATGTAAGGAGAGCTGGCTGTTCAAATATGTCCACATAGGTAACCTATAAATTCAGAGAGATCTACTGAATCCAATTTGATAAATCCTAGTATATCCATCTGGTTCCCTACATTTATTATCTGGGTTATCTTCCATCTCTGGGATGTCACCCTTTTCTCTCTGTATTCCAGGTTTACTCTTGTGATAGCAGATGAAAATTTTACTGTTGCAGACACCAGCTCCTAAGACAGTGTTTGTGAATTGCTCTTAGCATCGCTTAAGAAAACTTCCTACTCCGAGCTGCTGCTTCTCTCCTTCCAGCACAGTTCCTTCTTGCTCAGATAAAATCAGTGATCTTTTTGACACACTTTCCTTATACAGCATCTTCTTCTTTTACTATAACTGCCCTCTCTGACCCACATCTTCCCACAAAATTCAATTTGCCTGTCAGTCAAATCCAAAATTAACTTTTCTAAAATAAACCTTTGTATTTGCTCAGTCGAAGCTTTAGGAAAGTTGGGTTGTTTTTATATGGCATAAACTGATGAACGGGGGATTTCTTCAGAATTTTGAGGTTTACTATTTAACAGAAATGCCACAGAGCTTGAGGTCATACATGCCATCATGCTTAATCGGCTGAGTATAGCCCCCTTTTGTCTTTCCCTGAGACATAAATTCCATTCCATTCCATTCATTCTCCTTCAGTCACATTTACTTTCATCCTAATCTGTGCTACCCTACACCATCCCCGTTCATCTGATTCCTCTCTCATATATGATTAGGCATCAAACTTAAGCAAGGCATTTTTCTAGGAAATAAAACCAACATGTGTGATCAGATGTTTGAAGCCATTGCAGGGCCTGAGGAGGTCATTGATATTATGGCAGCAGGAATTAAAGTTCCAATTTATTTTGCATGATAACCATGTCATTAAAAAATGGCTAGTGCAGGTATGGACCAAGGAGAAGTAAAAAGAAAAGTTTCATCAGCATAGTTTCCAAGATTAATTCGAAGGGCAGTGTTTAGACTCTGATCTTCATGGGTGAGGAAAAGAGGAGGCTCTGGTAGACTTAGACAGCCCTTCAGTGAGATTGAAATTTAGTTGTAAAAATATGAACAAAAGAACAAAGGCAATGAACATAAAAGCTAATAAATATGAGCGGGAGCTATGCCATCCCAGCCAGTGACCAAGATGTTCCAGCCAGAAAGCCAAGATCTTCCAAAAGCACACTTGGGTCTCTACCTGGCTTATTGGCTCCTCCTGGGCTGTCAGGCAGAGGGGAGCCTCGTGTGCTAACAAGTTGAGCTATTTCATTCACAGAGACAGTGCCACCGTTTTTTGTTTGTATGTTTGATTTCTAGGAAGTGAAGATAAAAGACAAGTGGCCTCAAATATTTTTAAGTCAATAAATAAGATATTTTAATAACTGAAAGCATAATATTGTGGGGGAAATATTCCAGGTTGCTTATCAAAACTATTTTAATGTAAGAGATTAACACTAAAAATACTTTGAAAGCCTGTATAGGCTTTAAGATTTAAATAGCCACTAGGCTTAAGAAAATTGAATTCAAAGCTCTATTATGTATTTGTAGAAACAAAGGTACATATTCCATAAAAATAAATGGCCTGCTAGTAAACTTGGCTGCTTTATAGCTCCTTGATCATTCATAGTTTTTCCTCATATAATACATATTACAAGTGGAAAAATTTGCCTCATATCAGTAAGCTTATTTTGAATTACTGTGAATTTTCTAAGGTCTGCATAGTTAGCTTTGTAGAGTTTCTGTCTCTAAGTTTGTTTTTTTATTTTGAAATAATTTAAATTTGCAAAAATAGTGCAGAAATCCTCACATATCCTGTATTTAGATCAATCAATTGTTAACATTTCGTACCATTTGATTTCTCATATTGTCTCTAAATATCTTTTCTAATCCATACGTTGCAAATATCACATCTCTTCTTTCCCAGGGACAAAGAAAAAGTTGAGATTTTAAATAATGAAATTTAAACCTCAAGAAAACATCTTTAATAATAAATGAAAACTTAGCTTTGGGTCAGCAGTAGTGTTTGAGTCTTACTTGCTATAACAAAAGCTTTTTAAAAGGTGCCTTTAGTTTATATTATTAATCTGCTTAACAAAGTATTTCTTTGAGGTAGTGTAAAGGTAAATTTCAACTTAATCTGTGGCAAGTAATTGTCAATTTCATTAGCTGAGATGGAATTAATGAGCTTTAAAAATTTTTATTATGGAATTATAACCTGAAGCCTATATAATTTTATTAATCAATGTCACCCTAATAAATTCAATAAAAATTATCTGATATTTTTAACTCAAATAATGAAATTAATGAGCTTTTATTATGGTGGAATCCATTTTTAATTCCTTTTTCCACTAATCTTTTCAAATTGCATTACCTTAGGATCTTTTGTTACTTATGCTTATTTCTGAACCCTCTAAATTCTTGACCAGGTGCCTCTTTTATTTCTCTTTTGGTTCTTTATATTCATCTTTACTCTTTGGCCTAGATCTTGAAACATAATCTAGATGGAATTAGACCAACCCTTTGCAGAGAAAGAAAATGGTTTTAGAGTTCCTCCTCCTCCTCCTCCTTATTCTCTAAGAATTTGAATCACTGCTACTATCTACACTATGGTTCTCTGACCTAAGAGCTTCCTTTGGTTGAGCCCACACCATTTCTTTATTTTGTGTTTGGATTATTTTTGTTTGTTTCCTTAGTACCAGCCTCCTGTATTTTCCCATGAGTTTTTCTTTTTTTTTCAAAATATATTTTATTGACTTTTTACAGAGAGGAAGGGAGAGAGATAGAGAGTTAGAAACAACAATCAGCTGCCTCCTACACACTCCGTACTGGGTATATGCCCACAGCCAGGGTACATGCCCTTGACCGGAATTGAACCTGGGACCCTTGAGTCTGCAGGCCTACATTCTATCCACTGAGCCAAACCGGTTAGGGCCACATGAGGTTTTCTGACAATACTTTTAATGTTGATATCACCTTCCATCCTAAGCATTAGCTATCCTCTGAGGAAGAAGGAATAAGAACACTAGAGATAAAGTAACCAGGAAAGAGACACAAATATTGCCAAACACTTTCTTCACACTCCTCGTAAGCTGCCAACCTAAAGAGGATTAGATTCATTCGACAGAAAGAGTCTACACAAGCAGAAACTATCCTGCATTTTTCTGCTAGACAAATTGACATTTTACAATGCTTTCGTCACATCATCCTTTTTCTCAAAACCCTGCGCAGATTCCGTTCTGTATCAATGTGCCATTCCCGTCTGACTTCCCTGATGCAGCTGCATCTCATGCGAGCTCCAATGCATCCTCCTGCTCCCTGCAACACAGGCCCCGCCCCGCCATCTCTTGCCTTTGTTAGGACCTGTCCCTTATGTTTCAAGGGATCCCTTCCCTTATCGGTCTTGCCTAACCTATCCTTCACCTCACCCCCAGGTTTTATTCACAATGTTATTTAAAATAATTTTGTTCTGCAATACTTTTAAATTTCGAATAAGTTGCAAAAGCAATACCCCGGGTTCCAGAATACCCTCCTCCCAGTTTTCCCTGATGATATAACAAGTTGTGCAATCACAGTATAATGATCCTGATCAGGAAATAAACTAATCTAAATACATTATTCAAATGTTGCCAATAGTCTGTATTAATGCCTTCTTTCTTTCTTTTTCTTTTTCTTTTCCTTCTGGCTCAGAATCCATTTCATCTAGTTTTCATGATTCCGCTCCGAGACAGCTCCTCATATCTCAGTGTTCCTTTGTCTTTCATAACTTTAGTACTTCTAAAGAGTAATGGCCAACTATGTCATGGAGTGTTTCTTAATTTGAAATGATCTGATATTTTCTTATTAGCTTGATGTTATGTGTTTTTGTCAGGAGTACCACAAAAGTGAAATTGCGCCCTCTTTTCTTCCTCACATCAGTAAGTCCGTGTTGTTGTGTTGATGATGTTCCCTTTGATCACTTACAGTGGCATCTGCCATGTTTTCTAGTTAGTGGATTAGTTTCCTGGAGCTGCCAGAACAGAGTACCACAGGCTGGGTGTCTTAAAACAAGATATGTATTATTTCACAGTTCTGGAGGCCAGAAATCGGAAATCAAGCTTTTCTTAGGGTCAGGCTCACAGGGAAGCATCTAGGAAAGTGTCCGTTCTGGCCTTGTCTAGGGTTGTGGCAGCCCCAGGCATGTTTTGGCTTTGAGCACATGGCAGTCGCCTTGTGTGCATCACCAAGTCTTCTCTCCTTATAAGGAGACCAGCAGACTTGGTTAAGGGCTCACCCTTCTCCAGTGTTCATTTCTCTACTTGCCCTTGCAATGACCCCATTTCCAAGTAAGGCCGTATTCTGAGGTCAGGAAGAACGTGAAGTTTGAGGGGATACTATCCAGTTCAATGGAGTTACTGCTTCTCTTTTTGTGCTGTAAGTACTTATTGGGGAGTTATTTTGAGATTTGGCAAATATATCTTTTCGTTATGATTTCGTACACCGGTTTTCGACTGCAAAAATGATTCTTGCTTAAAACAGTTACTACTGGAGTGTTTGCAAAATGATGAATTTCCATTCCATAATTTCTTCTACATTTATCAATTAGAATTCTACCATAAAAAAGCTGTTTCTTCTCTCCCATGAATTTATTTTTAAAATAACTTATTTGAATTAGTATGGTTTCAGTGATTCCTATTTTGTTGTATGGATTATAATCTATTGTTGTTGCTATTATTCTCAAATAACATTGTTGTTCCAAGTTTGGTCGCTGGGAGCTCCTTCCAGTTGACTCCCATTCTCCAAGCCTTGCCCTGAGCTGAATGATGAAGCATTCCTGGATGACTCTGTTTCTAATTTTGCTGTTCTTTTCTGAGTTATTATTGTACTTTGAAGTTACTATCGAATTCTAGTACTTAATTTTATATACTTTTACTTTCACTTAACTATTTAAAAAAGTTTTTTGTTGTTAATCCTCACCAGAGGATATTTTCTCCATTGATTTCTAGAGAGAGAATGGAAGGGAGGGGAAGAGACAGAGAGAGAAACATTGATGTGAGAGAGACACATCAATTGGTTGACTCCCACAGGAACCCCCACTAGGGCCAGAGATTGAGCCTGTAACCAAGGTACGTGCATGCCCTTGACAGGAATCAAACCCTGATCCTTTAGTTCTGTGAGCTGATGCTCTAACCACAGAACAAAACCAGCTAAGGATCATTTAACTATTTTTATTCTCTAATGTCATCTCCCAGACTAGAAATGTTTTTTTCTATTTAAGGTTTTTTGTTTGCTTGTTTGTTATTTGTTTTTTTTACTTTCAAGATTAAGAACTGAATATCAGGATTACTCTAGCTTGCTTGATTAGTCTGTTGATTTATGAAATAAAAGTTCTCTTCACTCAGAATCTAAGATTCTGCAGTTCTTTTTGAAGAATTTGAGAACTGAATGTATGATGCTCCTTTCTGAATACAGCAAGTCTCTACTTTCTTCTGGCATACATTTCTGAGCACCTGGGTTTCTTTGTATTAAACACTAAGTACTACTGACAATGCTGCTTGGTTTTAAATTTCCTACTACCTTTAATTAAATACACCAAGAGGCTTTTTACCCACATTCCCAAAGCCTTAATTATGAGAGCGTATCAGTACACAGAAACAATTGCTAGTTCCTTCCTGTGACAGGGTGGAGTAAGTGCATCTGGAGAAATGTTCGCTGGAGGATTAAACCAAGAAGAGCCAATTCTCATCTACATGTTTTGAGTAAGTGCACTTGTGAACAGCTTTTTCCAATTTCATTTTTGATCAATTTGTGAATACATATATACCAGTGATAACTTAAGAGCAGTGGATTGTTTGCAAACTGATTGCATCTTTTCCATGAAGGTGCTTAAATGAATAGCATCAGTCAGTATTGCATATATCAGGAAAAGTCAAGTTAAATTCTGGGTGTGCTTTCTATTGCATTTTTAGAAAGTAGTACATCTCAGTTGAGAATGGAACTTGCACAACATAAAAAATGTAGAACATTTTGTTTCTTTTATGTCCTTGCCCTCTGCAAAAAATAAAAAAATAAAAAATTAATAGCATATGGCATCAATAGAATTAAAGAGGATTACTTGTCACACATGGCCACCTGTTTATCTACATGGATGCGTAGTTTCATACACTCTTGAGTGTGGAGGTGATATACTGTGACTTACCAGATGAGACCTGTTTGTGGGCAGGAAACTTTATTCAGCTTTCTATACCTATCCTTATCTTTTTTATAGCTACCACAAATTGTTTAATATGTGAAAAACATTATATTAAAATTATCTGAAAATTCTTGTTTTCTGAGGAGGAAGGTTAGTCTTGATTTGGAAGACATTTTTAATTATCTATCTATATATCTGTCTATGTAATTGATTTCAGAAAGGAAGGGTGAGGGAGAGAGAGATAGAAACATCAGTAATGAGAGACTCATTGATTAGCTGCCTCCTGCAGGCCCCCTACTGGAGAGAGAGCCTGTAACCTGAACATATGACCTGACGCAGAATTAAACCATGACCTCCTGGTTCCTAGGGCAATGCTCAACCACTGAGCAATGCCAGCTGGGCAGGGAAAGGTATCTTTTATGCCCAGTACTTGATGGGTTAGACTGTGCAAGTTTAGGGGTCACCGTGTGGAGAGCTGAATTTGGTGTATCAAAGGTAATCTGGGAGGGAGGAGAGAGCCCTCAACTATGGGATGTAAGACTGAAACCTGCTTGGGGGAAAGAAAAGTCAGGCGAGGACCAATGGAAGTTAAAACCAACCAACCAATCAATAAGCCAAAACCCAAGCAAACAAATTCAGAGACCAGGAAGGAGTGGTGTGGCTTTGGAATTTGCTTGCTTTGGGATTTGCCATGCAGCCTCCATCTAACAACCAATAGCTCTTAGTCAATTCTAAAATACAAACACTGTGCTGTCAGAGTTTTGTTTATTTGTTTTGTGCAACTGTGACAACTCATATTTATGAACAATTGTTCAAGAGGTAGAAGAGACCGTGAGAAAGAAAGTTTTCTCTTTTCTCTTCCCTGTCATCTTGGAAATGGTTTTGGACTCTAACAGTGTGGAAATGGGCTATTAAGCTAGTCTTACTCAGTTCCTGATGGATAAAGAGAATATGGGCTAGCTTATATCTCATTTAATACAAAACATATAGAATTAAGCATGATTGTCCCCATTTCACGTGTAAAAATACTAAAACTTAGAAACATTATGTGCACTAAGTGGCCAACGCAGGATTTAAACCTCGGCTGACTCCTACTGCTCCCAACTGGGGATTGAACCTTCAACCCTGGCTCATGCCCTTGACTGGAATCAAACCCAGGCCTCTCAGTCCACAGGCTGATGCTCTATCCACTGAGCCACGCCAAGCAGGGCAACTACTGGCTTCCTGCACATGTTACTCATGTATGCCTCCAAAGAGTCCTGTGTGGTGGTTGGTACAGAGGGATGGAGTACCATGCCAAGGCTGCAGGTTTTGAAGGAAAGCAGGATCTGCATGCAGGCCACCTGGCTCTAGCATCTGTGCTCTTAACTGTGTCTTGCATATTCTGTCCTTGGGACATGAATTTCTATTGAACTGAAGGGCTTTAGATCAACAGAGGAGTTGCTGTAGTAATCCCAGTATATGCCCAAATTAGCACTCAGGTGGAGCTATTCATAGAAGAAAGTCTATTTTTATCCACTTGGAAGGCTATAAAAATATGTTCCTGATGCTCAGGGAGGCTCTGGGGAAGGAAGTCTTCCTTCTGTCCCTCTGTGTGTACAGTTACCTCTCCTCAGCCATGCAGCTTCATTCTTATGAAGATTATGGATCATGGTGGTGTTGACTCTAGCTGGGAGAATGATTGTCCACGTGACTCCATTTCACAAAAGGATCTGTGTTTAGCAGAACCAGAGAACAGCTCCTCTCAAGGTCTAACTTTCTGTCTTCCCAGCACACTCTAAATTTGAGAAGTGAGACAAAAACCACTAAGCATCTCACCATAGTTCTTGGGGTGGATAAATCCCAGCTGCCAGGGTGTGAAGGTCTTTTACTGTGCACTCTAACCTTCCCATGGATGTTAATTCCAACTGGTCTTTTTTCCACCCTCAGCCGCATTTCCTTATGAGTGCAGCAGCCAACACAAAGATTCTCTTCCGAATGAGCTGGCAGGGGCCTGAGTTCACGGCTGGCTCTTTTCAATGACAACTTTCATGATCGGGATTTTGGCGAGGAGATCTTAATTCCAGCCTAGACAGGCCTCTGCAAGGACCTGTGTGTAGAGGATAATAGACAATCAGCTTTATAGAAAAATGTGGGTGACTTTGAGGAGTTGATTAATACCAAACGATATTGCTTAAAACAATGGTGGGAAGGGTGTTGGCAATGGTAAAAACATAAGTCGCTGATTCTTGCGTCCTTTTATTTTACTTGGCTGCTGTCATAAGCAATAAAACTTTTCTTTTGTGTAACTGCTTGGCATTGTGAGAGGTGAGAACTAGAAACCTTATGTCCTCTTCCTGGCTCAGCCCCTGATTTATCACATAAGCAAAACACTTCACCACAGTGCACCTCTTTTCCTTTCCTTTCCTAAGAGCAAAATGTTGTCCGTATTTGGACACTTCTGTCACATGTTTCCTATTGTGACCTTAGCTTCTTTACAGACAGGGGACGCTACATTGTGACATAAAACTGGAAACTAGTGTGAGACTGGCACTAATGAGGGAGTTCTCTAAATAACCGAGTGAGTTTAGTGTCTAACCTAGACAATTAGGCTTGGATTTGGCCATTCGTAGCACATGGAAGCCTGGATCCTTTGAGAATAGGGAGAGATCTGAAGCCACCTCTTCCATTGCCTTCACAAATGGTATCAGCACACCATCGTGTGATCCATCTGGTCATCTTATAGGCCATCCCTTTCCCTGAGGAGAGGAGAAATGCTAAAAGAATAAGCAGTTACTTATTGTAGACCTGCCGCCGCAGATTCTGGTTGGATTAGAAAGTGCTTCTGTGGAATGCTGTCACGTGAGAAATGCCGCTACATCTGCTCCCTTCCTTTTAGAATGTGTCCCTAGAAGAGTTCGCCACCCCGTTCCATGCTGCGTGGGAAGGATCCTGCGTGTTGGTGGTGTGGTACACAAGGAGATGGCAAGGAGGACACACAAATGAACTCCCCCCTGTACTTGCTATTTTGTCTGCAAGTGGCCATTGAAATAGGATACTGCAGGAGTAGAATGCATGGGACTTAGCGACTGGAGTGGTGGAGCAGTGCCACTGTCAGAGAGGATGGCCCTTCAGGCGGCATCAGGCTTGCCCCAGAAGTCCCTTTGCTCATTTCATAGAAGGGCTGTGAGGTTCTGATGATGAAGGGATGCAGATGCTAATGTTGATTTTGCTACTAAAGATGATGAGATACATAGGTACAGAGAACAGACTGATGGTTGAGGGTGTGGAGTCAGGTGGGGAGACTGGGTGAAAAAGATGAAGGGTTTAAGAAGTACAAGTTGATAGTTACAGAATAGGCCCAGGATGTAAAAGTACAGCATAGAGGATATAGTAAAAAATATTGTCATAACTATGTATGGTGCCAGGTGGATACTTGAAATATTGGGGGAAGGGGACACTTTGTAAAGTATATGATTGTTTAAACACTCGGCTTCACACCTGAAACTAATACAAACTAATATTGAGTGTAAACTGAAGATGAAATAATGAAATAAAAGAGGTTTAACTAAGTTTTACTATATAATACATTACTTATCTTTAATGAAACACATATCTGTGATGTCTTAACTTACAGTGTATATTATATGGTATACTGAAGTATACGAAGTCAGTTATATATGTCATAATGGTATCTTTATCTATGAAACATTAAAATAAAAGAAAGATTTAAAAATGGACATTGCTGTTATCAAAACATTGATTATGTTTCAAGATTAAAAAGGCTACAAGTGTTAATATGCTTGTCCTGATTTTCTTATACTTTTATAGTATAAAATCTCTTTAAGAAAAGCATTCATACCATTAGTCTACACTTCTTCTTTCAGAAAATATGCTCCTTCAAAATACCATTTTTAAAGAAATAATGCTTTGGAGTTCATTATCTGCTGGCTTTAGGTGTGGGATGTAGGTAAGGTGAGGTCTCCCGGTGCTTACACTGGCATCATGTTCCAAGTTCCTCTCTCACGGGCAGGAATCAGGACAGCCCGTTTTGTATGTGATCCGAAGACCTGCTGAAGGAACGAGTTCAAATCTATAAAACTTACCATAACCTTTTGTCTACCTCTGCTTTGTTTTGTTTTGGTTTCTGTTTTCTGTGAGAGAGGAGATGCTCATTATTTTTCCATATTTTGCTCGTTTGGTCCACTTGGATGACTTCCTGGAATCTTGAATGACTTTTTTTTTCCTCCTGACCTTTCTAGAAGCTCAAGGATTCAAACCCAAGTTTTTACATGGTGCGATCAATAAGTATTACTAGTGCAATGAGGTGTACAGTCACTCCACTACCTATTTAAGCTCCCATTAGTTACAATTTTAGTTGTTAAGCATCATTAAATAAGCATTCTCTGGCCTGAGCATCTAACATCCCAAAGTCATGCAAATGATGGCTTATGAATGCTGATAAATATCTTTGAAGAGTTTCAGACACAGGACCCCATGTTTTCCAATCAGTGTAAGAACCTCTCAAGGATAGCTGGTTGAAAGTTAGACATAAATATTTAAAGCAATACATTTTTTTCCTTTGACAACTGGGGAAAGAAAATATGCAAAATGTAGCTATTGGCAAGTCCTATTTTAAATAGTAAGAAAGGTATATCCAGATGATAGTACATAAAGGGCTGTTAGTAATCCTTTGGAGCTATTGCTCAAAGATGTTGTACACGTTGATAAATAATACACAAGGGTCATAGGTACTGAGTTATTAATGCATGTGGAGGAAACCAACAGGTTGAAGATAGAGCTCTTAACCATAAGAAATGAATAATCTTAGTACTCTAAGGAGAAGAAATAATTAGGAGATCAGCAGGAGTTAAAGAATTAAGTCTATAGAATCAGGGCTCCATCAGAAAAATGACCATGATTCATGTCAACTGAGACAAAGGACCTTTAAGGACAAGAGATACATATCTCCATGTCCACATGCCCCAGAAACTACACTAAGGTGTGGTATGTTAAACATCCAGCAATCTTGGTAGTCCTGTTTCACTTAGAGTAAAGATGGGTGGATTATCTCCCTTGTTTTTTAAACGAGTCCCTTAGAAACCAATTTACTAAGCTGCCCTTTTCATTAGCTAACAACTTTATTTCTAATTTTGCAGCATCTTACCTTACAACTGACTTTTATGTTTATATTTTGACAACTAGGGGCTACCATGTTTCTCTTCTCAAAGACAGGCTCAATATCTGTTTTCAAGTAACTTAACTGGAGGTGTGAGCTGGAAGACAATTTAGAGTTTCATTATAAATGACAGACTCTGTATAATTATTTGCATAATGTAATATAAAAACATTGTACCATTAATAATCTGAATATTTTTGGTAAAAGTGATATTTTAGGCTTTTATTATGCAAATAAATTAGCCTGAATTCTTTATTTGAATTTGAATGCAGAGAGTAGCTTACTTATTATGTAGTCAGCTGGTAGAAATCTAATTCTCTTTATCTGGTATTTTAAGTCAATAATTTCTGCCTTTTAATAATTGCTTTTGTTTCTTTTCATGTGGTGGTATCTTTTAGGATTGAGACAAGTTTTTGAAAGGTGTTTTATTAAAAGCATAAAAAGAAAGAAAATAAGTGAATAGATAGCAAACATCAATCTATGTAAGACAATTATCAAGGAAATAAATACAGCCGAATGTGCAGCTATCCTAGAAATCCCTTCATAAACTTCAGCATTGCCTCACATAAATTTAATAGGAACCAATCAATTTACTCTCATTTTTTTTTAATGTTGATGCGTTGCAAAAAAAAAAGTACACATGACTTGAAAGTAAATGTAATTGTGTCTGCAAACCAATAAAATAGGGCTCATTTAGTATCTAATTCCAAGGAGGTTTATTACCCATGAATATATTATAAGTGCATGGACCTTTCCTGATATATAAATAAGAGTATCTGAGAATTGTATATAGTTGATGCTGTAAATTATACTTTAATAAATATTTGCCATCTCTTGAAATTCATGGTCAAGATTTTTAGTGGAACTATGTACGTAGGTTAACTTACATAATTTAACCATTGGGCAAGTTTCAAATTGCGCTCGATAGGAAAGTGCAATCACTTAGGCCACCCCCTAATGACAAAGAAAAGGATTAGGCATTTG
>PVJC01010087.1:26626-44578 GCA_004026665.1 Murina feae
CCCTCTTCTCCCTTCCCAACCACATTCCACTTCTCTAAAAAAAAAAAAAATCACTGGAAAAAATATTCTCAGGTGAGGATTAAAACAAAACAGGTAACTTCAAAAAGGCCCCTACCAAACTATTAGAGCTTACTCTCAAAAGTGGTTCCATGGAATTGTGACTTTATAACTAGTTGTGAAAATGGAAGAGGAAGGAAGTTTCACCAGCTTGAAAAGACATAGCTGTTTCCCTTTTCTCATAGAAAGAGTTAATAAAAAGGCTATATATAAAAAAATATATTGTATTAACCAGCTGAGAGTGGTGGAGGCATGATGCTCACTGGAAAATTATTTTCAAGTTATTGAGAATAACAAACTCTTCAACTTGAGTGACTACATTTATAAAAATCAAAAGGTCTAGAGAGTTCATTTCTTTCTAACTCTTTCTCATCAGGGAAAACTCAAATTAAACCAGGAAAAGAATCTCTCCTTTCAAATGAAGGCTGAGAAGGAAATGTGACAAAGCCCTTCAGCATCAACTGAAGCCTTTTATTACTGAAGAGAGAAAACCCTTTCTTTTACTTACTCTGGATATGAGAGGAGAGAGGTTTTGAAAGAGGCCTCTCAAATTAGACTTGCTAGAAATTCAACAGTGTCAAGGTAACCAACTAGATGGAAAATTTTTTTTAAAAGTTCCAGCAATTACAGTGACTACAAAGAAATATGCTGCTGGTGCAGATTTCCAGGTTCACAGGTTCTGAAGCAGTGTTTCTTTATGCACAACCCCCCTTTCCTCCTTTTTCTTTCAAGTATCATCTTTTCTGTGAGGATCTTTCTATGTAGCACAGCTTGAAGGACCCATTCTAGACATCATGCTATCCCTCACTGTTATCATCCTCAGCTATGTTTTAGGTTTTAGTCCATTTTTTCCATGGTATGAATTTATACACAGTATAACATATTACTTTATAACTGAAAAAATTGTGTGTGTCCAAATGATAAAATTGTCCTCTGCATAATTCAACCAAACTAGGAGCAGGTTATAAAGAGAACCAGTAAATGGAGAGAAAAAAATACTCAGGAATTTAAAAAAAATCAGTGAAATTAACCTCTCTGTTTTTTTTTGGAATTAACAGGTAAATTCTCTTGTAGTTTTATGGAATAAAATCCTCCCCTTCTTTAAATGATATTTCATTCAGTAGCAACCGAATAACATTAGGGCTTGAAAACTAAATTATTTATTAGTTTATTTTTTTTAACTTAGTGAAGGAATGTAGAAGATATTTTGGTCATAGGTACTAAATTGATGGCATTTTTTTTTCTGTATACATAGGCAATTCACAGATCTACTGGATATAAAATATGTTTCTATTTCCTAATATAAGAATTCTTTTAACACACATTTTTTTTCTTTTTATTAGAGCTCCTCAAATTTAATTTGTATGGACTTTCATAGACCTTTATCCAATTGAGTTAGGTTCTTCTCCATTATGCGTAACTAATAAGTCATTGATATCTATAATAACCACTTTTTAAAAATGTTGTTTCTCTTTTTGCTGCTCCAATTGCATGTTTTCTGATTCCTTGTCTTCCAAATCACTGATTTGGTCCTCTGCCTCATGTACCATGTTGTTGATTTCTTATAGTATATTCTCCATTTCTGATTGGTTCTTTTTATGGTTTCTATGTTCTTTTTCCTGCTTTTGAATTTTTGCTAAGTTCCTTGACAATCCTTATAACTATTGTTTTGAATTCTGTATCTGCTAGCTTACTTGCCTCCATTTCACTTAGTTCTTTTTTGCGGGGAAGGGGGGAGGATTTCTCCTGTTCTTACATTTGGAGTGTGTTCCTGCTGGTCCTAGGTGTGTGTGGGAGGAGCCCATCTATGCTCCTACACTGGGTTTCCACCAGTACTGAGCCTGGGGGCAAGTCAGCAAAAGGTCAAGGTTCCCCAAGATTTGCCCTCACTTGTTAGCTGTCTGTTAGGCTCAGCCTCTTAGAGAGCCTCTGGCAGTGTGAGTTGCTTCAGGGTGGCTCTCAGGGAGTCACCAGGTAGGGTGAGTAGGGAACAGATTGATAAAGATTCGAACTAGGCACTAGTGCTATGTCTGAGGCCACTCAGCAGCTATCTCAGGGCACACCAAGGTCAGTCGCCTCCTGCCTGTGCCCATGGACCTTTGTGGGGTGCTGGGTCTCTGGGATCCATCAGGGTGAGGCCAGCAGAGTTCACTGGCCCATACAGACCAGGTCATGCAAAGGGAAGGCTCTGCACAGGAATGAGTGTCAATGGTCTGGAGTGTGTGCAAGGAAAAAAAATGCACTGCTTCCCTCCATGAGCCACACAACTCACTTTTCCCTAGTCTGCCCAGGCCTCCTGTGCATTCTTGTGCTTGGGGATCCCAGCTGGCACCATTGAGCATCACAAGCTCAGCCAGGTAGGGCCATGAGGAATCAGAAGGGGGGAGCTAGTGATTTTCCCCTTTCATGGGACTAGTGCAGCCTAAGATCATCCTGCATATCAGATATTTTACATTACAATTCATAGCAGTAGCAACATTACAGTTATGAAGTAGCAACGAAAATAATTTTATGGTTGGGTCACAACATGAGGAACTGTATTTAAAGGGCCAGAAGGTTGAGAACCACTGGACTAGTGGGTCTTCATGGGAGGTTGGTACAGGAGGGCAGCATCAATGCTACTACTGTGTGTGTCTGTGTGTGCGTGTGTTGCTTCCAGCAGCTCTCCTGCGACTCCCTGTGGGACAGGGCACTCCAGGCCATTGCTGTGGGTGGGTAGGAGCTGTCTCTGCCCCAGGCACACAGCTCTGTCTCTGATTCTCCTTGGGTTCTCCTCAAAGTCCTTTCAAGAGAATCCATACCACAGGCTCAGGCAGTGGACCCTCTGCAGGCCATGCGCTCAGGAGGGCGACAGGGCACCAGGAGAGTGGGACCTCTTCTGTCCTCCTAGGCTATGCAACTCGGAGGGGAGTGTTTGCCCCTGGAAAGATGGCATCTGTGGGGGGTGCAGGACATGGACTCTGCACAGGGAGGACCCCCAGGGCCACACAGCCCAGTCTGTTCTCACAAGACTCTAGTCGCTCCAACTTGCACTCAAGGCGCTACCTCTGCACTCTACAACTTCAGGCTGGGGAGCCAGGCATGGGGTTGAGACCCCACTTTCCTCAGAGAGATCTCTGCAGCTGAGATACCCCTCTAGATACTCAGCTGCTACACATAGTCCCAGGGCCAGCCCTCCTCACATCTCTCCGCCCTTCCTACCAGTCTTGATGTGGCCTCTACATCCTTGGCCACAAGACTTCTATTCAGCTGTCTCCCTCGGTTATGGTTGATTTTCCACAATTCAGCTGAAACTCCAGTTCCGGGCCGGGAGGAGGTGAGTGCAGCTTCTGCCCGCTGCCATCTCACTGCCAGCACTTTGTCTCAGTGCTGTGTCCCAGTCTGTCATTTTAGCTTGCTTGTGTCCCACACTGTTAGCATAGTTTTATCTTGGCATTTCCAGTGTCTGTGCTTAAGCTCTTGAGAACAGCCTGGAAAATGGTAAAATAAAGATTTGTAGCTTTAATTCATTAGAAGGTACATAGCAACTGCTGCAAACTAAATTTGAATAAGTTAATCCAATAACTGCATGCGCCTAAGCACACACGTCTTTCCTTCTCTTCTGTGTTAGGAAGGCCGTGGTGGCTTTTTCCTGTGGAAGCAAATTCCCTAAAATTTGCTCTTGAATTGATTGCCTCAGTTCCCACTGTTTCTTAATTACCCTTGTTACTCCATATCATCAATGTATTTTTCTGTATAGACCACTCTTCCCCTAATGTTGTGAACATACTCCATTCCTCCCATACAAAAACAAAACAAAAAAGCGTATCCTTCCATGGGGAGAGTTGGGGTATTGGAGGAATTCTTTGATTATATATTCTGACTAGAGAATAATGGTACTTAGTCAAGGCCACTGACCTCTTTTCCCTTAGATAGTCAAATAAAAAACTGAACTGAGCCCTAACCGGTTTGGCTCAGTAGATAGAGCGTCGGCCTGCGGACTCAAGGGTCCCAGGTTTGATTCTGGTCAGGGGCATGTACCTTGGTTGTGGGCACATCCCCAGTTGGGAGTGTGTGGGAGGCAGCTGATCAATGTTTCTCTCTCATCAATATTTCTAACTCTCTATCCCTCTCTCTTCCTCTCCGTAAAAAATCAATAAAATATATTAAAAAAAACTGAACCGACAACAGCAAACACAACAGTAGCTGTCTTGTGTGAATGAATCACAATTATACCACTTTTTTGGGTCATATTGGCAATAAATAAATTTTTTGGTGTACTGCCACATTTCATAATTAGTTTATGTACATCATGAGATGAAAAAGGTTGAAAGTCACTGCATTACATTATAATGAAAGTGTCCCCTCTCCTTCACTCCACACCAAAGATCCCTAGTGACCTCTAAATCAGTAAAGGAAGAGGTTTCAGTTTTTACTTGACAGGAGATAGCTATTCCAGTAAGTTTTGCCCACTCTGTCTTTGAAACTTCACTTTCCTTTGGCATCTACAACTTTCCCCTTTCTGGAGGTCCTCCTCACCTTTGAGACAGTTTTCCTCAGTGTCCTTTAACCCTCTAGTCTCTGAGATTCTTTTAAAAGTGTGTGTGTGTGTGTGTGTGTGTGTATACTATATAATAAAAGTGTAATATGCAAATTAACCATCCCTTCAGGATGCCTAAGCCACGTCCACCAGCCAATCAGCGTGACTGTATGCAAATTAACCCAGCCAACATGGAGGCCGGCACTTAGGGAGCTGAGTAAACAGGCAGCGTCCATTGAAGCAGGGTGAAACTGTTTTCAGGCTGCCTGGGCTTTTCTCCAGGGAACGTCATATTTGCAACATTGTTTCAATCCTTGGAGCTGAAGCAAACAGCAGGCCAGGCCTGACTTCTAAAGGAAACATTGTTTCATTATAGAAGTCAGAGCTGAAGCAGAGAGGAGGTTTCGTTACTAGTCCTCAGTTTAAAGGAACAGTGTATCAATTATAGAAGATAAACAAACCGCAGAAACCTGTGTTCAGCCAGCCTTGCTGGGACATTGGGTCAATGGGAGCTATGGGCAGCCTGAAAGTCTGAAAACAACCCTCAGCCCGTCACCCATGCTGGCCACACCCCAATGGGGTGAGGGCCGTTACTGAGGGGGTTGGCCAGCCTGCAAACAGCCATCAGTCCCTCATCCAGGCTGGCCAGGTACCCCAGTAAGGGACCCAAAACCTGAAGGGACTGTGGGCAGCCTGAAGACAGTCCTCAGCCCATCACCCAGGCTGGCCACACCCCAAAGGGGTGAGGATCCACACTGGGGGGCTTGGCCAGCCTGCAAACAGCCATCAGTCCCTCACCCAGGCTGACCAGGCATGCCAGCAGGTGGACATCCCCAGAGGGGTCCCAGACTGCAAGAGGGCACAGGTTGGGCTGATGGATCTCCTGAGTGCACAAATTTTTGTGCACCGGGCCCCTAGTATATATATGTAGTTTGGAGAGAGGAGGGGAGAGGGAGAGAGACTCATTGATTGGCTGCCTGTAATGTGGGCATGTGCCCTGAATGGGACTCAAACCATGACCTCCTGGTTCATAGGTTGATGCTCAATCACCAAGCCACATCAGTGAGGCTAGTTTCTTTTCTTTTTTTAAAAAAAATATGTTTTATTGATTTTTTACAGAGAGAAAGGGAGAGGATAGACAGTCAGAAACATTGATGAGAGATAAACATTGATCAGCTGCCTCCTGCACACCTTCTACTGGGGATGTGCCCACAACCAAGGTACATGCCCTTGACCGGAATCGAAATGGGACCTTTCAGTCCACAGGCCAACGCTCTATCCACTGAGCCAAACCAGTTAGGGCAAGGCTAGTTTCTAAGACTCCTGTTTATGACGATTATTAGTTTCAGTTCTAACTCAACACTCCTTTTATCTCAGTCTCATTCATCATTTTAGCTACCTTGTATAACTAATTGCTAATTTTTACATGACTTTAATGATTTTTATATGAAAAAATCTAGCCCTAGTCAGTTTGGTTCAGTGGATAGAGTGTCAGACTGTGGATTGAAGGATCCCAGGTTTGATTCTGGTCAAGGGCTAGAATCAAGTACCTTGATTGCAGGCTCGATCCCCAGCCCTGATCAGGGCCCCATGTGGGAAGCAACTAATCGATGTGTCTCTCTCACACCAATGTTTCTCACTCTCTGTCTCTCTTCCTTCCACTCTCTCTCTCTCAAAATAATAAAAAAAAATCAATGGAAAAGTATCCTCAGGTGAGGATTAGAAAAATCCAGTGACTTCTGGGCATCTCTAATCTAAATACAGTACCATCTTCTTCAAACTGCATCTTTTATTTAACAATTTCAAAAACTATTATTCTTAGTTTTTAGGACTTAGTCATACACACCACAAACCTCCATCCCTTTGCTGTGGAATCAGCACAATTACATTGAATTCTGTTTGTCCTCTAAATTTACATCCCTACTGTCTCTCCATAGCATAGTTTTACCTTACATAGTTGCCCATCATCTCTTCCTGTTGTTTACAATATCCTCCACACTAGCATCTGAAGGGTGGTAGAATACACCATTCCACGGGATGCCCCTTTGGCCTAAGAATTATTTTGAGGTGAAGGCAATGGAGGAGAAGTAGATGCAAGAAAAGTTCTCTCCCCTCTGTTTATTTACCTGAAAGCAGGATTTATGTTTGTCTTACCTCTCCTCTCTACCAGGAAGGACAGAATTTAATCATGAGACAATTCTAGATCTTAATCAGCACAGAGATGACACTGAGAAAGTCTACACAATCTTTCTAACCAGTCCTTATCTACCATTAGTTTCCCCATATATTTGCTTTTCCACAATTTATACCCCTAGAAACTTAAAGTTTATTCATTTGTCTTATCAATTCTCTACAAAAGTTTTCTTTGCTCAGATGCTAAGTTCTAATAACTCCTTTCGTTACTGAATACCTCTGTGTGTCTGAGCAATGCCTGTGTTAATGTACCTGTTTGTTTTTCTTTTGTTACTCTGTCTTTTATCAGTCTAATCTGCAAGGCTCCAGTCAATAAAAACCTAGGATGGGTAGAAGAAAAATATTTTACTCATCTTTGCCTTTAATCTATTTAAGATTAAAACTTGTCTATGTTACCAATGTGATCTATCCAAAATTCATGTCTATTTATACTATCATTTTCCTTAATCTGCAGAGTAAGGTTCCAATTCCTCAGGATGACGTCCTTGGCCCTTCACTGCCAGCCCATGCTCATGTCTTCAGTTCTATTGTCTGTCTGAAATTTATCCTCAACTCTAACTTCCAGAAGCGCAGACCACGTATTCTGTAAATATTATGCTGTTTCAAAACTTGGAGTTTGGAGCCAGCTATTGTTTCTCTGGAATACTCTTTCCTCACTTTATTTTTTCGCCTTGATAAGATCTAGTCATTCTTTAGTACTCAGTTGATGAGTTACTTCAGGAGATAGTCCCTGACCTGCTTCAGAACACACATATCCCAAATTGGATTAAGTTCCATTCTGTGCTTCCATAGCACTCAGCTCAGTGGAAACTGCTCTTAGAATAATCTGTTGTCTACTGATATCTCACAAGAATGTTGAGAATATGAACATTCACTTTTTTATGTATATTCCCATTGGTTAGTTCCAATATAAATAATTATTGAAGTTATGCAATTTCCAGCCAGATAAAGCATATTTGACTTGTGTTAAGGCAGTTATCCCAGAGTAAAAATTGTGCAAGTGTCTTAAAAAATATGGCATACATAAATCACTATAGATATTTGTCTCAGCTTTTATTTTTTTCTTACTCTTCTTTGTTCTTCCACATTTTTTTCCTCCTATTTGCAAGAACAAAGTATTGATTGGGCAATTATTAGATTGTTTATGGCACTTTAGGATACATGGAATAAATTAGCCCATTTCTGAAGACCATGAAACTTTCTCCAATGAGAAGTACTTCAATGACTAAAAAAGTCCTAATTCGCCAGCTGCACTCCTGTGGCCAGAAGGAACTGTGAGGGGCTCAATGAAGTATCTGTCCAACTGACCAGTCTGAAATGCCAGTGTGAAAGTTAACAGAAGGGTTTGTTAGATCAGACAGATTTATGTTCTGTAAATGCAATACAGTACAAATGCAAGGGTTAAAAATAAACTCATAAAAGTTTATAGTTAACAGAGATGTCCTGGTAGAAAAATGCTATGGGAAAACAACTTGAGAGAAAGAAAAATAGCACGTATGTGGTAGGGAACTGACAGAGATTTGCAAACAGTGATATTCTAGAAATTCTCTGGAGCAGATTAAGTTTGCTCAAATGTATAGTAATCCTGTCTGTCTTTGCAAGTTTTGTAGTTGTCAGAAACAGCATCAATGGATGCCACTAGGAGATTATTTCCCTATTTGGATTGAGTAAGAGGAATGTTTTCTATAAATCAAAGTAAGAAGATACAGACAATTATTTATTTGTTTATTTATTTAATTCTTTATTGTATAATGTATTACTGTTACCCCCACTGTTCTCTCCCTGGCTGCCCCCAAACCCAGCACATGCGCTCATCCCTCCCTGACCCCCCAGTCTGTATCCATTGGTTATGCTCATATACATGCATCCAAGCCCTTTGGTTGATCTCTTACCCCCTCACACCCTGCCTTCCCTCATAGGTTGGACAGTCTATTCCATGCTTTTATGTCTCTGGTTCTATTTTTGTTCATCAGTTTATGTTGTTCATTATATTCCACAAATGAGTGAGATCATGTGCTATTTATCTTTCTCACTTATTTCACTTAGCATAATGCTCTCCAGTTCCATCCATGCTGTTGAAAATTGTAGGAATTCCTTCTTTTTTAAAAAAAATATTTTGTTGTTTTTTTACAGAGAGGAAGGGAGAGGGATAGAGAGTTAGAAACATTGATGAGAGAGAAACATCGATCAACTGCCTCCTGCTGGGGATATGCCCGAAACCAAGGTACATGCCCTTGACTGGAAGTGAACCGGGGACTTTTCAGCCTGTAGGCCAACGCTCTATGCACTGAGCCAAACCGGTCAGGGCAGAATTCCTTCTTTTTTATAGCAGCATAGTATTCCAATGTGTAGATGTAACACAATTTTTTAACCCATTCGTCTGCTGATGGGCATTTAGGCTGTTTTGAAATCTTAGCTATGGTAAATTGTGCTGCTATGAACATAGGGATGCATATATCCCTGTTTCTGTTTTCTTGGGATATATTCCTAGAAGTGGGATTACTGGGTCAAATGGAAGTTTCATTTTTAATTTTTTGAGGAAACACCATACTGTTTTCCACAATGGCTGCACCAGTCTGCATTCCCACAGCAGTGAATGAGGATTCCTTTGTCTCTGCATCCTCGTCAGCACTTGTTTATTGATTTGTTGATGATAGCTATTCTGATAGGCGTGAGATGGTGCCTCATTGTTGTTTTGATTTGCATCTCTCAGATGATTAGTGATTTTGAGCATGTTTTCATATGTCTCTTGGCCTTTTGAATGTCCTCTTTGCAAAGGTGTCTATTTGGGTCCTTTGCTCATTCTTGATTAAATTATCTTCCTTTTGTTAAGTTGTATGAGTTTCCTATAAATTTTGAAGATTAAACATTTACCGGAGATAACATTGGCAAATATGTTCTCACATGCAGTGGGCTTCCTTGTTATTTTGTTGATAGTTTCTTTTGCTGTGCCAAAGCTTTTTATTTTGACATAGTCCCATTTGTTTATTCTCTCCTTAGTCTCCATTGCCCTAGGAGCTACTAGGTGTACTGGTTAATAATGCAGATTTTGTAATCAAAGAAAACACGATAATTTCAAGAGAAACATCAAAAATGCTTTATTCAAAGTAATGTCCATCTCAAGCTACACATTTTCCCCATCTTTCAGGTAATTTGTGGATACCGTCCCAATAGATTTTTTTTGTTTTGAGGCAAACCATTCAGTGACTCAATTTTCCACTGTTTTGAAGTGCTGCACAGAAATTGTGTGTGCTGTCAATTGGAACAAGTGGTAATCTGAAGGAGCAAGGTCTGGTGAATATGGTGGGTGGGTTACACTTCCCAGGCAAGAGCTTTTAACGTCTTTAACTGGTTTTGAAGTGTGAGATGGTGCATCATCATGAAGCAAATTACTTTGCCGTGTCTTCTGGCACATTCTGGTCATTTCACGATCAAAGCGTGGTTCAAATTGAATATTTATTATGGGTAGTGATCAGTATTAACGGTTTCACCTGGTTTTAGAAGCTCATAATACACCACACCTTCCTGATCCCACAAAGTGCAGAGTATTGTCTTCTTTCTGAAGTGATTTGGCCTTGCAGTCGATGTTGATGGTTGACCTGAATCAATCCAGGATTTTATGCATTTGGGATTCTCAAAATAAATCCACTTTTCATCGCCAGTCACAATTCGATGCAAAAAAGACTTTCTTTTGGGCTGTTGAAGCAACATTTTACCGACAACTTTTCAGTTTTCCATTTGTCTTTTGTTTAGTCACTGTGGCACCCATTTTCCTTCCTTTAAAATCTTCCCCATTGCTTGTAAATGATCGGAAATTATTTGCTGAGCAACATTTAATCTTTCTGCAAGTTGTTTTTGAGTTTGACAAGCATCTTCATCCATTAATGCTTGCAATTGTTGATCTTCAAACTTTTTCGGTTGACCTGGAAACCATCACATTGAAATCTTCACTTTCAAAGCATTTAAACCAGTGTTCACAAATATCTTGAGATGGAGCATGTTCACCATAAGCTTGCTGAAGTGTATGATAACTTTCAGCAGAACTTATCTTCAAAATAATGTAATAAATTAAAACTTTCTGCAAATGCTCTTTTTTTATTGGTACAGAATTCGACATTTTTAAGCGTAAAAATATCTATGATGTTAACACCTTCAGCAAATTTGACATAATGAAGTTTTGAAGCTTGCTGTCAATACAACAAAATAGCATACATATCAAACACATATATATCAACATATGTGTAACTCCACCTATTGAAAAAATCCACATTATTAGCTGGTACACCTGGTATATCAGTAAAGATATTGCTATGACAAATGTCTGTTATTTTGCTGCTGATGGCTTCTTCTAAGATTATTATGGTTTCATGCCTTACATTTAAGTCTTTTATCCATTTTGAGTTTGTTTTTGTGTATGGTGTAAGTTGGTGGTCTAGTTTCTTTCTTTCTTCTTTTTTTTTCTTTCTTTTTTTTTTTTTTTGCATATATCCATCCAAATTTCCCAACACCTGTTATTAAGAAGACTGTCTTGACTTCATTGTATGCTCTTGCCTCCTTTGTCAAATATTAATTGAGCATAATGGCTTGGGTCAATTTCCGGGTTCTCTGTTCTGTTCCATTGGTCTATATGTCTGTTCTTGTGCCTGTACCAGGAAGTTTTGAGAACAGTGGCTTTGTAATATAGTTTGATATCTGGTATTGTGATCCCTCCAGCTTTGTTCATCTTTCTCAAGATTGGGGCAGCTATTTTTTTTTTTATTCCAGATGAACTTTTGAAGAATTTGTTTTAGATCTTTGATGTATGCCATTGGTATTTTAATAGGGATTGCATTGAATTTATAGTTTGCTTTGGGTAGTATGGACATTTTAATTATGTTGATTCTACCAATCCATGAACATGGTATATTATGATTTATTTTTTTTAAGTGTTGTTTCTTACAATGGACTGGGAAGGAGACTAGGAACACAAAATGGCACAGAAACATCATTTAATGCTACTTTCAGTTTTTAAAATACACTGATGTGACTGTCCAAAAATTTTAGCAACTTGTTTCCCAATGACTTTGATAAAAATAATGATAAAGATTATGATTTAGGTGATGCAAACAAACTTTGTTGACTACTTCATGAAGTAAACAGTCTCCTTTCAAAGAACTGCATAATGGGGTAGAAGGCTGGGTGCTTTTATCGCATATAGAATGAAGAACAGATAAAGAGAAGTATCTTGTTGGCTGGGGCCACATTACTGTGTTTGGGGTGAGAAGACCCAGAGTTGGTGTGATGTTTGGGAAGTGGCTGACTAGACATGCTGCATTTCTGGTCAAGGGAGCATTTATATGGACATGGAAGTCATCTAAGTTTCAGTTCGCTGATGTGGAACCCTGGCAGGAGCAGCTCTATCTTGGGCCTAGAAAGTTATTTCAACACTTTAAGACATGGGGATGATGAGGAAGTTTCATACATGCATGTTTCTTTCTAAGATTTGAAGAAAAAGAAGTTGTATATTTCAATTAAAAATGTGGTCATTAGTTTTAAGAAATAAGTCTAAGAAAGCTGGAAAATTGCTTAAATATAGTTATCAAACTTTTCATAGAATTGTAGAGTTGGGGATTGAATCTCCCCACATGTTTCTGAATCTTCTTTATGAAGGTAATAATGCTCACAGGCTTCCTACATTATGAATGTCACCCATCCTATGGGCAATCCCAGGTTCCACTCCCAAACCTTCCCTTCCTCCCAAGTAGCTTTTTGAGGTTCATTATTTTGCAGTTTAGTTTTTAAAAATGTGACCTGTGTGTACTCTTTCTTAACCCTTCACTATTAATGAAACCATCTTCTACTGCTTAGAAATAAAGGCCTGGAAGCAGGTTAACACAAGTGGGAGTGGAGGGGAAACATAGATATTCTCAGAGGAGTTTCGAATGCTGCAATGGAGGTGGCCACAATCATTAAGCACTTACATCCAACCTGCTAACCGGTCCTGGACTGGTTACTGGGTACACCTCCTCCCTCCACTGAGGCTCTGGTACTTCTTACCTGATAATTAGTCTTCCCCTCTCTTTTGGCCTCCCCTCACCACTTGGCATGTTTATTCTTTCTTTTTTTCCTCCCTCTTTTATCTTAAAAGTAATAATATTTAAAAATCAACTCAAGACTGAAGAAAGAAATAACTGTTCTAATACTCTCTTCCCCATCCTCTCCCCAAAGCTTATAAGGTAATGAAGTAGTGCAAAGGATAAATTTTTCTGACCTTTAAAGATACATGATTTGTCATACATTTTTCTTAATTCTGACTCTCTGTTCAAATTCAAAAAAATTATATTTATTTTCACTACTACATGATGATAATTTTTAATTATATATTCTTTATAGTATGAGGTAACCTAGCCTGGAGAATAATTATGACATTTGACATACTTATACTTCCTCTCAGCATCCTTTCTTTTTGCTGCCTCACTGTCACCCAAGGTCCTCATGAAGCCTGAATGCAGCTTTAGTCAGACTCACTTTTCATGGAGACTTGATTTTGCCATGGTAATTCTTGTCTTATGTGAGCACCGCAGCCACCACCACAAAACCCCACCCTAAAACTTCATTTTCATTCATTTTATAAAAAAACTGAGTTGATGAGGAATTTTGTTTTGTTAGGCTTTTCTGAATATAGTATGTGCCAGTTCCTTCTCCATGACTATGCCTTCACTATAACAACCAGATTAGTGCTCAGTCAATCCTGGATGACTTTACCAATTAGCTTCCTTCATTCCTCTTCTCGAGTTGTTAAGCCTTGTTGGGGGAAAATGGCATAGTTCTGCAAGTTGGTATTACTCTGAGTTCATAGATGTTAAACTGAATGTGGCCCTTATTGCCACACAGCAGTGCTGTGCATCTTTCTAATCAGTTTCTTTACAGATAATGGGTGTTTTCTGACCCTACAGTTCACTAAGCTATATGACCTTGGGCAAGACATTTATCCTCTCTGAATCTCGCTTACTTTAATCTTTAAAGTGGAATGATTGTTTTAAGGCATACGTGTAAAACAGGTTGTCCCCTGCCTGGCACAAAGTACTCAAGTAACGCTCACCCTTGTTTGAATGAAAAATCCGTAACTTTGCTCCTCCTCTATGTTCTCTTATGTCTTGGTATATTCTTAAAAGTCTACAAAATTTGAGCCAAAAAACTCTTACGCAGTAGAATTTCAGGCAGTTTGAGGGGATGGTGGTGATGAGAGTGAGGATTACATAAAAACGTTTAGTTGAGAAGTATTTTCTGATCGAATTTTGCACCTGGACCTTGGGACACATGTTCAGGTGACATGAGGTGTGTGATGACTGTAACATGAGGTGGACGTGAGCTCTGAGAGTCGCTCATACATCTTCACTAACCAGTCTCTGGAAACTTGTTGCATTTTAGTCATATTTGCATTCAACCTTGTTCAGTCTCTTCTACCTTCTAAAGTATTGATCTTTCATTGGGTTGTCTCTTGGCACTTTTCAATTTATCATTTTCAATTCTCCGTACACAGAGAGCCAGAGAAATGACAAAATACCTTCCTAAACTACATAGCCACATAGCCATCCTGTTCTCCATGAAATAAAGCTTTTTTTTTTTCCTCCAGTGAGGCAATGAGGTTCCCAGTCTACATTACAGTACTAAACTCTTTTGGGAAAAGAAGTTTAATAATAATATTCTAGCAAGGAATGAATATGAGGAAACCTATAAGAATTCATAAATTTTCTGTACGTACAGATAAAAAGTAACGTGGCAGATTTGTACCCAAAGTAGATGTGTCAAGATAGTTTTTGCCTTTTAGTAAAAATAGGAAAAGTGTTAAGGGACCCAGTGCTGTGGTCTATTTCTTTCACATGTTTAACTGCAGTTTTATCTGTGTTTTCCTTTTCTTTATTTTACAAAGCTCTCAATCACATTTTCTTGCAACCATGTTGTCTTCTAAGTGAAATAGCTCCGTGTTCCCTTCTCCTCCACATAAATGTTAATCACTAGCCTCTTTTCTTTCAATATTGCCCTTATATTTCAATTTGCTTTGGTTCATATTTCTGTTTTTGTTAGAAGCATGTGTTGGGCTTCAAATCCTCTGCAAATTACATAAAAATTACAAAAAGTTCTTTCTCTTCCAAATAAGAATAATGCTAAAGTTTCTATTAAGATATTTATCTTATGTAACAATTTATAATTTTCAGATCATCTTTTCATCATTATCTACATTATCCGGCTCAGTTGCATCCAGATGGCTAGGCAAGTGTAAACCTCTCTTTTCACAAGTGGAGAAACTTGGGTTCTGAGACATTATGACCTGGTTAAAAGCAGCACTAGGTCAGTGACAGTGAGAAGAGCTGGGGGCTCCCCACTCCTGTCCTGTGTTTAGCCCAAGAGCCTAGGCTGGGAGTGGTAATAGAAATACTATTGTCATATGTCTCAAAAATACAATTTGGACAAGGTGTTCATGGTAATTAAAAATGCATGTAGGGTTTTCTCTGATTTAGGGAAGGTGAGAGGAAAAATGAGGTGAATACTCTCTACAGTTTTACAAGTGACATGTTTATCAGCAGAGCTTAAAAACATGCCACAAAAAATATTACTCTCCCGCTGATGGCTAACGCCATGGTTATATCACATCTAAACCAGTGAATTCTGCTGCATCTAAATTTAAAAAATTTGGACTGGAAAATGGCATTTTCAAGTCGAGAATATTAATGTAAAATGTGAACTTACCCTCTCAGGTAAGCTTGTGATTTCCTGTTCATAGTGAATTTCCTTCTACACAACAAGCCCACTAAGCACCTTTGTCCTTGCTATTACTCCTACTGACATTCTTTTCCTCTAGATTTTGTGAGCTCTGTTTTGTCATTAAGTACTTAGCATGGTTGTCCAATGTCATCTTTTCAGAGACTTTCTTGAGCATCCATCTAATGTATTCCTCCCTCCCAGGTCAGACGATCACTCGCCACCTGGTTGTTTACAGCATTTATTAATATCACACACAACTTGCGTTCTTTTTTTTTCCCCACCCTGTTTCTGGAACGGAATTTTATGAGAGAAAAGTGCCTGCTCTTGTTCAACATTGTTCATATTTTATGATTATAATTTATTTTCTAAATATGTTTCTTCTCTCTCTCTTTTTTTATCTTTATTGTTCAGATTATTACAGTTCCTCTTTTTCCCCCATAGCTCCCCTCCTCCCAGTTCCCACCCCACGTTCTGTCCTTGCCCCCCCACTGTCCTCATCCATAGGTGTACATTTATTTTCCATTCTTTTCACGCACCCCCAATCCCTTTAACCCCCGAAAATTGTTTCTTGTCTCTTGTTCAACTTATATTCTCATAATTTAGCAAAGTGTCTGGCTTATCGTAAGCACTTAAGTCATCTACATTAAATAAATGGAAAAAAAAAACAACAACCAGGACAGGTATTCTTTCTATAGATTCCTAAAGTCCAGCCACTATTTGAGATTGAATTCAAAAAAGCCAGGAACACTCGTAAATAGTTTTATTTACAACGTTTAAGTATTAATGAAAATCGGCTTCCCACAGTTTTTACTCATTCTCCCAGCAGAAGTCAGCTTTCTGCTTACACAGTGAATACATCTAATCTCTCTCCCACCTTCCATCTCTTGAAATGATGGACGACAGAGTCCTCGTGCTTTCTGTGTCTCCTCCTTTCAGAGTAAACCTTTTCCAGTTCCTTTTGCCATATCTCATATTGCACAGCTTTCAAATCCTCAACAATCTTGTCCTCCTTCTCCCACTTCCTTCTTTGGCCAGAGAGGTGCAGTGAATGTGGGAAGGATCTTAGTCTCTCTTCTCCAGGAGGCCTGGAAAATATGGGAAAGGCTTCAGAGCCAATCAGATCCCGGCTTAAATTCAGTTTTTACTTATAGGTTGAGTTGAGTAAGTAGGTGGGCTCTCTAAGCCTCAAGTTTTCTCATTTGTAAAATGAGAATAATCAGAGGGTAAAAAAGGTAATTAGATATATAAACCACTTACACCTCTCTCCCTCATGAATTTTTTTATCCAATTGAGTAGATACAGGTATAAACTAGGAATAAAAGCATTACCTTTATTGCTGGTAAAACTGAAGTAGGGAGCACAGATGGTGCTGACCCAAAAATGGGCTTCCTATTCCTTCCTTCATTTTTCTAGTCTAGATGGTGAACTAATAGTCAACTAATTCCCCTGACTACTTTTCACTATTGCAGCCACTCTTAAACCAAGTTTTCCTAACTTTCCCCCCTCTGTGAATTAGGCAAACAATTTTTTGAATCTAGCACAATATTTCCTATACCTCCAGGTTTTCTTTTAAAAATATAATTCCACGCCCTTGTTGGTGTTCCTAAGTGGTTAGAGCATAGGCCCATGGGCAAAGGGCTGCGAGTTCCAATCCCAGTCAAGGTCAAGTACTCAGGTTGCAGGGTCAGTCCCCTGCATGGTTGGGGCATATGTGGGAGGCAACCAATGGATGTGGCTCTCTCAAATCAGTGTTTCTCTCTTTCCTCCCTCCCTCCCTCTCTCTCTAAAAATAAACAAACAAACAAATAAATAAATGAAAAAATATGCTCAGGTGAGGATTAAAATATATATGTTTTCTTCCATTATTCAAGACTAATTATCTTTTTTGAATTCGTCTTTTACAATCGGCTCGGTTAGGTATCACACCTAGAGTTTTGTCATCTATCAATTCAATGAGCTCATTTTCCTAAGTTCCTTTTATGCTATCTAAACTAATAAAAGCGAAATAGTAAAATTAACCGTTTCTCAGAGACAGGGTAAGCCACGCCCACCAGCCAATCAGAGCGGCTGTATGCAAATTAGCCCGGCCAACATGGAGGCTGCCACTCACGGACCTGAGTAAACGGCCGTTTCCATTGCGGCAGCAGCGAAAGTGAAGCTGAGCCCCTCAGCTCAGCTCCGCTTAAACTGGCTCTAGCGAAACACAGGTTTGAAACAATATAACAATCATAGAATCCTCGGGAGCTGAAGCAAAGAGCAGCCAGGGCCTCACCACTAAGTAACATTGTGTCATTATAGACGCAGCGAGGTGAAGCAGAAAGGAGGCTTCCTTAGTAGTTAGTAGGCCGCCTTAAAGGAACAGTGTATTAATTATAGAAGATAAACCCCAGGCCTTCAAGGAACAGCATCAATTATAGGAGATAAACCCCAGAACCTGC
>PVJC01010088.1:0-44490 GCA_004026665.1 Murina feae
GGCCCCCAAGACCTGACCTCGAGGTCACCAAGCTTCCCCACAGGGTGAGACCACACCTGACCCTCCCTCCTCGAGCCCCCACCCACCCACTTGGCCCCCCTCCTCTCCTCGCCCGAGGTGCAGCACCCAGCTCTCGGGCGCTCTCCCGACTGACCCGCACTCCTGGGGCCTCACCTGACTCACGGGACTCGGGGAGACCGGGACTCGGGGAGACCGTGATGGCTCTCCCTCCAACTGGCACCTCTGCCTGGACCCTAGACCCTCTCCAAACCCCAGAAAGGTCCCAGATGGATTCCTGCTCCTTTCCTCAAACAGCAACCCCATCTCCTGGCTGTCCAGACTAAACTCTGGGTCCCCTGCCCCCACCACGCCCACTCTGTCAGCAAACCCTGTCAGCCCCACCTGCCAGCTGGTCCAGAGCCGGCACTTGGCTGGCCCCACGGCCCCCACACCCCTCCCCCACGCAGCTAGAGGTCCACCCGCCCATCCCCCGAGGCCTCACCCTTGCTGCAGGGCAGCCCCCAAGAGCCTGTTGGAAAAGCAGAGCCTGGGCCCACTCAGACTGGGGATGTGTGCACATGTGCACACATGTGCACACGCACATTCACTGTGGCTTGAGGAACGCTGCCTTGTCCTCACACCAGGCATGGTCCCGCCTCAAGGCCTGGCACACGCCATCCCAAACAACCAAGGCTCGGCCCCAAGGCCAGGCTTGAGTAAGGCCTGCACCACCGGCTAGCTGCAGTGCCCCAGCCACCTCAGGCGACTATCCTTCCCTCCCGAGGGCCATCTGCGGGGCCAGCTCCCCAGGCAGCACTCGACACGGCACTTAGCACTCACATCCACTAGGAAAGCCCAACACACACACAGGCCCTGTCCCCACTCAGGAAGCGACCTGAACAGTGAGGACAGCGCCCTGTGAGTGCAGGGGAGGGAGTGAGGGGGCCTGCCTTGCTGCAAGGAACCTGCCAAGAAAACTGACCTCTAAGCACACATGGCGGCTCAGCACTCCTCCTCCATCACCCCCGAGAGACCAGAGCAGCGCAGTGCCCTGAGAACCACGCGGCGAGAGCCGGCCACACCCGCTGTCCTCAGAGGCCAGGGCTCCGGCGGCTCCAGCCGTGCAGCCGCGCAGGGAGAGGACAGCTCACTGCAAGACGCACACGGTAAACCCTGAGCCCACACACACACTCCACACCACAGAGGGAAGTCTGGGAGAGCCTGGGCTGAGGGGAGCCGCAGAGCCCAGACAGCTGTCCCTCCAGGACGGACAGATCAACAGAGGCAGCAACTCGGCTGGTCCCATGGAGACCCTCCTGAGAGCAGTCAGCAGAGGGCAGCCCTGTGCTGAGCAGAGAGGAGCTGAGGGGACTGGCAGCTCGCTGTAGCCAAGCTCATTAAAAACACACTCGGTTCATCAGCACCTCACACAGCCTGGCCCTGTTCCAAAGCCCATCTTTCCAGAGTCCTGGGAACCCACGTGGCAGACCATGAGCGAGCCCCACCGCTGCTGCCAATGGACGTCCCCCCGTGACCCCAGGAACACGCCCACCCACAGCTCTGCTCTGGCCCCGTTTCCTGGGCAAACCCTCCCCAAGGGGACCCTGGGCCACAGAGAGCCTCCTCCCGCCCAGCCGCCCACGCCTGACGCCAGCTCGCTCAGACCTTCTCCACAGCACGAGTGGACTCTTATACAAACCCCTCAGTGCTCCCTCTAGCCAGGACCTACTGGCAAGAAAGCGAAAGCTCTGCCCACCTGGGCAGGGCTGTGCCCTGGGACTGCCCGGCCACAACTCACACCTAGACCCAAGCGGATGCTCCCAGCACTGCCGGCAGCTGCAAGGCCTGCGCTGTAAGCGCAGTCTAACCCTGGCATCCGCAGAAGCCAGGAGAGGCAGGCTGCTGACCAGGCAGGTCCCAGGCCTCCCAATGCCTCCGTGCCCTGTCCACACAAGGGCCCACCCCTGAGCCCAGGACTGGCCCAGAGAGAGCGGCCAGTACACCTGTCTTCCCCTCAACAACACCCCCCTCAGAAACAGAAACAGCAAGAGAACCAGGCAAGACTGTTCCCCTGGCCCTGACCCCGCTGACCCCGGAGACTGGGCACCACCCCACCACGGACAGATGGCCCCTGGGACATGGTCCCTGAGACACGCACAAAGCCAAAATCTGAGCAAACTCCCCAGGACTCGGAGAAACACGAGCATGAGCTCCAAACGAGTCCACCGTGGGAAGGGCACTGGCAGCCAAGAGCTGCGAAACAGCACCCCTCTCGCTGCCGCTCCGAGCAGCGGCTCGACTTACCTTCGTACGGAGTCGTCTCAGGGCCTCGGACCACATAGTGCCTGAGGGAGAGAGAAAACTAGCTGGCTTTGGGGTGCCCACCTCCCCCCAATCTGAGTCACTCAAGGCCAGGGTTTGCAGGGCCACCAAACCAGACACCCCACGGCAATCCATCAGGGACACGAAAGGTCAGGGGCCGACCAGGGAGGCCTGCAAGGCCCTCGGGCTCTGGGGCAGCCAGCCCTGAGTCACCCATCTTCTAGGCTTCCACAAAGCACTGCCTCCACAAGACAACGTGAGGTTAATCCTCTCTGACCACTAACGTCAACTGACAATTTTAAAAATGTAACTTCCAGCCTTCGTGAGCACCACTGAAGGTCCGCGCTCCTAGATGTGCCCACATCCCCCAGAAGGCGCAGGAGCCGGCTCTGCCCAGGGTCCACGTCCCACGAGAACCAGACTCCACCGCAGAGGAGCTGCCTCGAGCAGAAGCCACGGGACAGCCCTGCCGTCACCACCGCCTGCACCTGGGGCACGGGCTGCGCACATGTCCCCACACCCACGGGAGGCTTCGGCTCACACCAGAAGGGTTTGAACTTCAGACGCTCAGACAGCAGAAAAGCACGAAGGAGAAAGTGGAGGTAAGACAAGCAGAAATGCCAGAGCAGACAGCCCTGCCTCCAGCCACCTCCTCCCACCTCCACACACACCCTGTTAACACCACCCATCAGACACCTGCTATCTCCTGGCTGACATGACACACATGCACACGCGCGCGCGCACACGCTGGGATCCTACGTCAGCGGACCAGAAACAGCCCTCAAAGTGAAACACATGACACGTCCAGGAGTGTGGCCTTAATTTACCGCTGCTCCAGTTCCTGGCCAAGCTGAGCACAGGCAGAGGAGAAAAGCAAGTGCAGGGAGAGCCCAGGCAGCACTGGGTGCAGGGAGAGCCCGGGCAGCACTGGGTGCAGGGAGAGCCTGGGCAGCACCAGCTCAGAGGACGGACAGGCCTCCTCCAGGAAGTGCTGCTGTTGTCGGCCGAGGGGCCAGCCACTGAGGTCCTCTCATGCCTGGGGCTCGATAAGCTGAGAGGAGGCCTGCAGCCTGGGACTCTGGGGGTGCCAGGCAGAGGTGCCCATAAGACCCTCCTGCTGGAAACCCTGGGCGCTGGGTCTCTAACGGGCTCCCGGGTGGAGTGTCTGTGAGTCCACGGGGACAGGAAGCTGTGCCTGGTCTCCTATGGACTCTGCCCTGTGCATTTTCACAATAACAGACCGTAACAGTGGGTCCTCTTAGCAAATGATTGAATCTGGGGACCCTAACTCGATGTGCATCTGCTCTGTGCTGGGGCCACACATTTTTGCCATTATTTGGGGGCAGGGAGAGCCCTGCTGGGACACTGCCACCCACTCATGCTGAGGCCCACGTCACCCTGAGAACCCTCCACTCCACCTGCCAGAGCCCCCTCATCTGTAAGCCGAGGAAAGTGGGCCCAGATCCCCTGGACACTGTCCCACCTGGAAGATGCTTGTTCTTTAATCCTCACCCAAGGACGTTTTCCCACCGATTTTCAGAGAGAGTGAGAGGGAGGGAGGAGGAGAGAGAGAAAGAGCGACACGGATGCGAGAGACACATCGACTGGTTGCCTCCTGCATGGCCAGGGACTGAACCTGCAACCAAGGTAAAGCCCTTGACCAGGAACCAAACCCGCAACCCTGCAATCCGCAGGCAACAGTCTAACCACTGAGCCAAGGTGCCCAATTGGGCCCTGGCTGGTGTTGCTCAGTGGGCAGAGCGCCGGCTTATGGA
This sequence comes from Murina feae, assembly GCA_004026665.1. Taxonomy (NCBI): domain Eukaryota; kingdom Metazoa; phylum Chordata; class Mammalia; order Chiroptera; family Vespertilionidae; genus Murina; species Murina feae. The sequence continues at coordinate 4,098 of PVJC01010088.1, forward strand.
CTGGAGGGTCCCGGGTTCGACTCCAGTCAAGAGCACAGGCCCAGGCTTCGGGCTCAATCCCCAGTGGGGGGTGTGCAGGAGGCAGCCGATCCATGATTCTCTCTCATCAGTGATATTTCTCTTTCTCCTGCTCCCTTTCTCTCTGAAATCAATTTTTAAAAAAAGGGTTAAAAAACTTTTTTACAAATTGTCCAATTGGAAAATACTTGTTTTTAACTTAATTAAATCTCTTTCCTCTGGATTTTTTAATGTTAATTCCTTTTTAAGATTAAATGTAAAATATTCTTCAAACAAAGACAAAATGCTTCTTAGTATTTAGCCCTACACCTCATTTCTCAAAATCCCCAGCCACCCTGCTAAGGTCAGCCTTTGGTAGAGGCGTGCGGCCTCCTGACCCACTTTCGCACAAGGAAGGATTCCGAGGAAGGCGTGTGCAGAGGCACAGAGCCCACGGCACCTGCAGGCCAGTGCAGGGCACGCCCCCCTGTCCCTCCCCTGGGCAGGGCAGGCTCCTCCGCAGCCAGGAGCAAAGGGCAGAGGAGGCCCTAGAGGGCAACTCCCCCAGCAGCTGAGCTGCACAAGAGCCGCCCGCGGGTTCCCAGACACAGTCCTCGCCCAGAAGGACCCTTTCTAACCCCCGTGTCCCAGCTGCCGCCGTGAGGAGTGTCTGCAGGCCTCCCGACATCTGCCAGCCCTGCGATGGGTGCAGGAGCCCCTTTCCGAGCTCCGGGATGGGAGTCCCAAGCCCACCACCGAAGGCGGGGACCTGGGTGAGTCAGGGGGGTGGCTGAGCACACAGGGCCTCACCATTCAAGAATATTGGAAGGGAGGGGCTCAGCACAGATGTAAGGCACTGGGTCTTTCTTGATCCGAAGGTAGTCCTGTTTCAGTCGCTGGGTGGCTGTGGTTGGAGCTCTCTTACTGCTGTTGCTGCTCATCTGTGGAAAGTAAACACATGTATTCACCTGGGACAAGGACACAGCACCACGGTGCCGCTGCCCAGCGCCCAGCAGCCATCACTCGTGCACAACTCACGGCCCCAGCTCCAAGGCTGCACCTGCCCCGACTCACCCACCCCAACACCGTGCGCCACACAGTCTCCTGTTCCACCTGCCCTGCCCCAACTTCCACTTAGCAACCTCAGATGCAAAGGTTTTCGTAAACCTGATCTCCTAATTTCAAGCAGCCATGGGTGCAAGTGTCTGAAGCCTGACCGGACCCTGGGCCACTGCACGCATCGCTCAGCTCTGGGCTCCAGGTCAACACGGCACTCAGGACGCAGCACACCAGCCCCTGCAAAACCCTCCCTTTCACCCCCAGCACGGCTCCACTGTCATCGTGCAGCAGAGGAGCAATGAGCCCTCTGGTCCTGGAGAGACAGGGACCCTTGAAAGACCAGATGCATGTGCTGGGCAGAGCGGGAGGGAAAGCGCTCAGGCAGAGGCCTCAGGGGCTGTGCCCAGGACAGCGCCGGGCCACTGCGTCAGGAGCAGACCAAGGAGGCCAACAAGACTGCCAGGGAAGCAAGGCCAGGCCACCAAGCCTGCTCCAGAGTGTCCCAGGCCCAAGCGTGAAGGTGCATCAGGATGGGCGGGGCAGACAGGACGGCAGCACCAAAGGCTGGGGACCAGGAGGAGAGCAGTCGTTCGAGAGCAGAGACGGGCCTGGTCAGGGAGCCCTGGGACCCGCAGCTGTGCGCCCCACGCCCACAGGCACAGAACAGCTCAACCCACTGCTTCACCTCCTAGAATTTCTGATAACGTCAGTGAAAGGCAGAAAGTCACGCTGCTAGAAATGAAGTGTGAAGTCGCTGGTCCAGAGCGTGACCGACAGCAGGGACACACAGTGTGCGGGACAGGAGGGAGGGAGCACCGGGCCACGGGGGTGGCAGAGTGGAAGTGGGCAGCAGAGCAGGAGCCTGCCTCCTGCTCACCCCCACTCCATCGCCCTCTGCCACTCAGTGTTCCAACTCGTCTGCCAGACTGGACAGCAGTGGCCGGGCTCTCCCCTAAACGGACCTCCCTGTTCCTACAAACCTGAGGTCACCCACCCGCTCACACCTGCCCTTCCAGCCTCCAGCCTCCTCCGCACATGGGTTCCCTCGGGTCAGCCATGGGCTTAGTCCTTCTCTCCCTCCTGCCTCAGCTTCCGCATCACCTCATCAGAGCTCAAACCCTCCCCAGAGCACCAGCCCCACAGACCACAACCAGCTTGATGTGCTCACTCCGCACCCAGGGTATCCAGCAGGGCACCCAGGGGTCCTCTGGTGTACACCAGCACCCGCCCTGCTGCTGGCTCTGAGGTCCCTCACCCTCAGAACCCTGCTTCCCTCCCTTCCCCTTTCCCACCAACTCGCCCTGGCCTCCTGGCTTCTCGTCTCTCCCGTTCCAGTCCTTCCTGGACATGAAATCAGGCTAACTTGGTCACCGCAGTTCTGACCACAGCCGTGAGGACCCCCAACAGCCAAGCAGATAAACGCCAGGCCACCCTCCCCTGCCGCCAGCCTCCCAGTCCCCAACGCCCAAGTCCGCTGAGCCGCCTCGTGTCCAACACGGCAGCGTGGGAGCCCGTCTCCTGGCAGAACCTCGCCGCGGCCTTCCCGGGGCAGCTCCAAAGCCAGGTCCCGCAAAGGCCTCCCTGATTTCTTAGCCAAACGCCTCCATGCTCTTCTTCACTGACCTCCCTCGGCCCAGCTCCATACAACACAGGTGCCCGCCAGGCCCCAGCAGACAGCTGTGTGCCAGGCGCAGCCACCGACCAGCCTGGAAGGCGGCGCTGCTCCCAAGCTCCTGGCGGAGACGCCCGGGGGGCCAGGCGGCTCACCTGGGCCAGCACCTGGCAACAAGCACAGCCCCGACAGCAGAGCCACCCCAGGATCTGCTGTCCCTCCACCTGCGCCCTGAGGCCGCCCCGTGCCTGCACTCGGTGAGGGGACGCGCAGGTTAACAGGCAGCCACGCCAGGCACAACCGGCCTCGCCTGGTCGGGCACAGACTTCTCTCCCGTTGCCTCCAAAGCCGTGAGCTTTCAGATCACGTTTATGACCCAACTGCTCAGATGGTACAAAGGAAAGGGCTCCCCGCGTGCCGCCCGCAGGACAGTGCTCTCAGGACCCAGCAGGACAGGGCAGAGCACCGGCCCACACCCCCACGTCTCAGGCTCCCGCACACCAGACAGCAGGTCAGGTGTGTTCCCAGGAAGGAAATCCCTGAAATCAATAAAATACTATTTTTAAAAAAGAGAGAGAGAGGACCAGCCACGGCGAGAGAGAATCACCGACGGCCGCCTCCTGCCCGCCCCACACTCGGGATGGAGCCGGCATACAGGCGTGAGCCCTGACCCGGGATCGGGCGTGACCTGCTGGTTCTCAGGTCCACGCTCAGCCCAAGCCACGCTGCCTGGGCCTCTCGCTGAGAGAGAGAGAGAGAGAGAGAGAGAGAGAGGGAGAGAGGGCCCGAGAGCTGAGGCAGCAACCACCTTGCAGGACAGAGTCCCTCCGTCCCGCTGGGACGCGTCCAGCACCTGTCCACCCCGCCCGCCCGCAGCTCCGGTGACAGCGCGGCAGGAGACCTTGGCCTCACAACCGGACACACACGTGACGCGCCCGCCCCGACTGGAGGGAAGGTTCTCCGGTCGCCCCGGGGATTGCTTCACGGCCGCCCGCCGCACCCCGCGTCCCTGCCCCGGGACGGCGCTGCCCGGACGCGCGGGTTCCGGGCACCGTGATGGCACCCGCCTGCAGCCCGCACCCGGGGCGCTCCCGTAGGCGACTCCACGGGTCCCCTCTCCGGACGCGGGCGCCGCCTTTCACCGCTGGGCCGCGGCCTCGGGCACCTGTTAGCGCCGTTGGGTGCCGGGGCCCCGCACTGAACGGCGGGGAACCGGTGCGAACGGGACCGGCCGGCGGCCCTCAGCAGAAAAGTACCTGGAAGCGGCCGCCGGGCCCGCGTCCGGTCCACGCAGGTCGTTCGCGGAGAAAGAGCGCGAGGCCGACAGACGAGGACGTGTCCGCCGGGCCCGAGTCCCGTTCCGCTGCCCGCCCGCCCGTCCCCGGTGCCCGCGAGGGGCCGGGTCCCAGCACACGCCTTCCTTCCGGGGCTCGGGAGGCCGCGGGGCTCCCACCGTCAGGGTGGCGGCGGCTCACGCCCCCCGGGGCCGCCCCAACGGACACCCGGACACACCGACAGCGGGAGCGACGGCAGCGCGCCCTGCGGATGCCTCCCCAGGGACCCACCGTGCGGCCGGCCAACCAGATGCCCGTTCCCCGCAGGATCACCCGGCCGGCAGCCCCGGGCGCCCGCGTAACCGACCTCGGGTTCCGCGCACGGAAGCTCCGGGCGGAGCCCCGCGAGCGGCGGGTCGGGAGGGGGTGGGCGCCCAAGGGCCCCGAGCCCCCTGCCCCCGCGAGCCGGTCCCCGCCGATGGACGCGCGGTCGAGGCCCCGCCGCAGGACCGCGGCGCACGCACCTCTCCCCGTCGCCGCTCGTGGGCCGCCGCCGCGGTCGAGGCCGGAGCAGGAGCGGAGAGTGGGGCCCGCGCCGGAGAGCCTCACCGCCGGACCGAGCCCGCCGCCCGCCGCCGCCGCTTCCAAGATGGCCGCCCGGGGCGGGGCCGTCCCGCTTCCGCTTCCGGCTCGCGGCTCGCTCGGCGGCCGCTCTAGGCGGCCGGGAGGCCGTGGCCCGCGTCTCGCTGCTGCCCCCGCCCGGTGAGGCGCGGACTCGGCGCGTGCGCACTGCGGGCGGCTCCGCGAGGTGGCACCCCGTCCCCACCTCCCCCCTTCTCCAGCCCTTCCCCCCACCCCCACTCCCACCCCCACCCTCCAGGCAGGTGAGGGCCCGGACCCCGACTCCGTGCGCCCTTCTCCCCGGGATCCCGGCTCCGGAGGACGCCCCGATAGAGGGTGGCCCCTGGGACCCGGTCCCCCGCGCCGGCCGGTGTGGCTCAATGGTCGACCGCCGGCCCAGGAGCCCGGAGGTGGCTGTTGGCCTGGGGGGGGGGGGCAGGTGCGGGTGGCGCTCCATGCCCCGCGGGGCGTGCAGGAGGCGGCTCTCAGCCTTCCCGCCCTTTAAACGCAGCTCCTCCTGCGGTGACTCAACCGTAACTTTACTCTGGTTGCTGCCTCCTAACTAACGCTGCTCCGTGATGAATCGTAAGGTGAATGCCTGATGTGCAGGATGGTCTCAGGCGACCCCTGTGAAAGGGTCATTGGACTGCCCAAGGGGTCGCGACCCACAGGTTCTAACTGATGTCTATTCCTCTCCCTTCCTCTCTCTCTAAAAATCAATAAAAACATTAAAATCTAGGGGAAAAAGGCTCCTCCCAGTCGCCGGGGTGCCCAGTTCTTATGCCGGCTTAAAGGGGAGGGTCAGGCGTGCGAGGGCCCTGGCCCATCCGGGACTCACACGGTTTGGGCCAAACCGGCCCCCGGCCCCGGAGAGTCACGTCCTGGGTGCCCCGCGGGGTCCGCTGTGGGCAAGTCCACCCAGCCCCTGCCCACGGGGAGAGCTGTTCTCATAAAAATACTTGCCCTGTTTCCCGGACCAAGTTTCCACCCTGCCCATGAATAGGGTCATTATGCGCCGTGGACAGGCGTGGAGGCTCCCTTCCGCTCCCACGGTCCCCTCCCTGGCCCTGGGGGAGGGGAGGCAGAGCTTGGCCACCCCAGTGAGTGGTCGAGGGGAGGGCAGTCCCAGACCCAGGGAACCCTCGCCCCCCGTGGGGAGTGATCAGAGGGGCAGGAGGGTGGCAGGCAGGTGGCAGGGGGAAGGTTGGTGTCCGGACAACGTGGGGGCTGGGTGGCGAGGTAGGCCAGCACACTGCCCACCGTACCCCCTCAAGGGGCAGCCAGGAGAGGACCACGTGGGGGGGTGTCCCCCCACAGGTTATGCCTGAGAAGATGCTGTATAGTGACTGTGAGGCAGAAGGCAGTGGTCGGCCGGAACAGATCCAGAGGGGCCATCGCTGTGCAGGGCCACGTGGTTCCCAGGGTAGGCCAACTAACCACAGGGCAGTGGATGGTGGACACCCAGCACCGATGGGTGTCCATGGGCAGAGGGTGGGCGGGCAGCTCACCTGAATCTGGCGCATCCAGGGCCCCTGAGACGGGACCTGAGTGGCTGGTACAGGGCTGGCCTGAGCCCTGGGAAGAATCCAGGACTGTTCGTCACCGCTCAGCCGTGGGGATCAGCCAATCAGCTTGCTTTCTCTCCCTGTACTTCTTTCCTTCTTGGGAGACTGGGGGTTCCCCTCTGCACAGGGAGAGGCACCTCCACATGGAGAGGAAATGGGCTCAGAGACGCTGAGTAATTCGGGAAAGATCACAGTGATAGGGTCATGATTCGCACCCACACCCCGGAAGTCCAGGGCCAGCCCTACCCCCAGCACAACTTCCTTCTCCCAGGCATCATGGTAGCATCCACCTCCTTCCAAAGCCATGAGGCCGGTGACCCCCCCGCCAGAGCCAAGGGCCCCAGTGCGGCTCATCAGGCCTCAGCACTGATTTGGGGTGGGGTGCCCTGGGGAGGGGGGAGCAGTAGGGCCTGAGCTGACCCCTCACACCTGGGCCTAGGCTGCAGTTCTGGTCATCTGGGACGGGGAAGCCTCTGGGTCATCCTGGGGTCATGTTGGGTCCCCCAGTGGGAGCACAGATGGTGGGTCCCCCTGGGGGTGGGGCATTGGGTCGTCCTACCTGCAGCATCCCATGCAGCCTCACACGTCCACCCTTGGGCTGAGGATTTCAGCCTCAGAGATGGTGTCATTTGGACCATGAATGTGATGTGTGTTGTTGGCATGTGGTGTGTGGTGTTAGCATGAGGTGTGTGTTGGTGGTGTGTGGTGTTAGCATGAGGTGTGTGTTGGTGTGTGGTGTTAGCATGTGTGTGGCCATGGCGTGGCATGTACCCTTCATGGGTAACAGGGCATGCCAGTGCACATGGTATGTAGTCTCAGTGTATGGGGTATGGCCTTAGTGTCTGGGGTGGCATCACAGTGGGTGGTGTGGTCAGTGGTGGCCTCATTGTCCGATGGGGAGGCTGAGCCGGGTGCCTTGGGACACCAAGTGCCATCTCCACACCCAGGCCCCAAGTGGTCCCATAAGCAGGCCCGTGCCAATGGCTGGGTGGCTGGCCGGCCCTGGGGGGACACCTGAATTCTGGGAGCAGAGGCCGCTGCCCAGCACCCCTTAGCCACAGACACCTGTGCTCAGAGGAAGCAGGGAGTTGAGGGGCCGGGACACACAGGGTCCACAGGAGCAGGAAGAACAGGTGTCTCGCCTTCAGGGAGATCTGACCTGAAGGGCCAAGAGCCCTGCTCAGGGGGGTGCAGATCCGGCATCCAAGGGGGTCCCACTCCAACACAGGCCTCTCCCACCCTCCAGAGACCTGAACCTCCTCATTCTCAGCTAGAGTCAGGGTCCCAGGCACTCACCCCGGGGAGGGACCCCGTCCCTGCCCCGAAGGCTTCCCCTTCCGTGTCCAGAGCAGGCAGGGCTGCCCCTGGCAGCTGGCCCCTCCCCAGCACCTCGCCCCATGCAGCCTGTTATAAATAGGAGGCAGCCCAACCAGTGTTGGCCACATCCCTCTGTCACCTGCCGGAGCTGCCGCGGTCCAGCCACCTACCCCGGGAGAATGGAGGCACCTGCACAGGTACCTGATGGGGGCCATTGGGCAGTGTGTCCTGGGGTCTCCTGAGCCTGAAGTGGAGGGGTGTGTCCCATGTGTGACCCTGAACCCACATGCATGCATATGCACACACATACACACACAGGGCAAGGGCAGGAGAGCCACGGAGCCCCCACTGACTGGGCTTGGTGTGTGTGTGGAGCGTGTTTGTGCACATCCGTGTGCATGTGTGACTGGGGAGCCCTGCTCCTGCTGTATCTGAGGTGTCTCGGAATTCGTGCCCACGTTTGCCCAGTGCGTCTGGGGCCCGGTCTCAGAACACCCTCAAGGCCCAATCCCCAGAGCTCCCCTCTGCCCCCGGAGCCCCGCGGGGGTGGGAAAGGGCGAGGCTGCATGTCTGGAGAAGGGAGACAACATGGGTGCTGGAGTCAGAAGCACCTTCCAGAGTCCTCTGCCTCACCTGCAACCCATAGCTGAGGGCTCAGCATGATCATGGGGAGGGAGACACAGGTGTGGGCAAAACTCTGTGCCGTGTGGCGCCCACCAGCAGTACCCTGGGGGGGCACGCGCTCCTGGCAGCAAGGCAGGTAGGGGTCCCACACACCGAAGGCCACAGGAGGGGGAGGCCCAGCCACCCCACTGGGTACCCGAGGACACACGAAGCTGGCTGGCTTGCTGGGACACGCATGTTCTCAGCACATGGGAGCAGCCTGCTCGGCATACCTGGCAGCCATGTGCTGGCTGAGCCCCAGCAGCCGTTTCCCTAGGCTCAGCCCCCTCCCTAGGTGCCCCCAGCTGGTTAGTGGGAGGGCCCAGAGCCCAGATGCCTGCACCCAGTCACCAGTGGCCTAGTGATTCAGACGCGATGTGGACAGTTCGGAAAGTCCGCTGGAGGCCTGCGCAGTGACTCAGTGCGTCCAGGGCAGCAGGTCTGGCCCGGTCAGGTCCTGCGTCTGTGCGCTCGGGTGTGTGGGTCTTGGGACACAAACCTCCAGGGCAGGACTGGGGACCAGGCAGGCCATGGCTCTACTTCCTGGGGCCTCAAGTCGCCACTGGCTGGCCTCTGCCCACTTTTCCTGAAGCCCAAGGGCCAGCTGGGTGGACCATGCCCCGCCCTCAGCCCACAACCCTGAGTGGCACTCAGGCCTGACCCTTGGCCCAGACACGGCCGACCAGCCTGGCTCCGTCATCCTAGTCAAACGCGGATGTGGGAGCCAGGGGAGGCCATCGAGGCCCAGAATCAAGCCTTCCCAGGTCCCCCCAGTATTGGGCTCTTGGCCCACGGACAGGACACAGCCTCTCCTCTGAGCAGGTCACCTGGCCTCCTCCTGCCCACAGGCCCTGCCCCACCCGGGGGAAGGCAGGCAGACCCCCATGCCCTGTTCTTTCTGCCCCCACAGCCCAGCTCGGCTCTGCCCTGATAAGACACGCCTGGGGAGGTGGGATGGGGCCAGTCCCAGCGTGGACAAACCTCAGGTGGGGCCCTGCCCCTGGTGGCTGAGGGACACATCTGTCCTGGGAGCTCCCAGGGACAGGGAATGGAAGTCCACTGGCCTGGGAGGAGAGGCCTGGGTCGGGGTCTGGCCGGGTCAGGCCCCGCTGAGGCTCACTTCTTGGACGCAGGCTGGCACAGCGGCCCAGGCAGCTGGTGTGGGGCCCAGGACCTGCAAGTGCCCCCAGGCCCTGCCACGGCCTGCCATGGAGGAGGGGCCCGGGGAACCGCTGGTGGAGCTGCCCGGCTCCTTCAGGGAGCTGTTCACCTTCTTCTGCGCCAACGCCACAGTGCACGGCGCCATCCGCCTCATCTGCTCCAGCCAGAACCGCCTCAAGACGGCGTCCTGGGGGCTGCTGTTCCTGGGCGCCCTGGGCGCACTCTACTGGCAGTTTGGGCTCCTGTTCGAGCAGTACTGGCGCTACCCCGTCATCATGACCGTGTCCGTGCACTCGGAGGGCAAGTTCTTCCCGTCCATCACTCTGTGCGACATGAACCCGCACCGGTGAGGCCGTGGGGGGTGCGCTGGGGGCCGGGGGGCCGGGGGCCGGGACAAGGGTTCCTGCACCGCCCTGGATGTGCCTCGGTTGTTATTTTTTTTAATATTTTTTTTAGTTTTTGTTAATCCTCACCCAAGAATATTTTTCTATTGAGTTTCAGAGAGAGGGAGAGACAGAAATACTGACGTGAGAGAAACACATGGATTGCTTGCCTCCTGCATGTGCCCTGACCAGGGCCTGGGCTGGGGAGGAGCCTGCAACTTAGGTACGTGCCCTTGACTAGAATCAAACCCAGGACCCTTTGGTCTGCAGTCCAACGCCCTATCCACTGAGAGACACTGCTAGAGCTTAATTTTATTTTTTCTATTTCAGAGAGAAAGGGAGAGGAAGAGAGAGAGAAACATCAATGATGAGAGAGAATCTATCGGCTGCCTCCTGCACCCCCCATACTGGGAATTCGACCCACAACCAGGGCATGTGCCCTGACAGGGAATAGAACCTGGGACCTCTTGGTTCCTGGGTTGATGCTCAACCACTGAGCCACACTGTCCAGGCGAGTGCCTGGGCTACTGATGACTCCACCTCACCCACCCTGTGTGCAGTCAGGACCTCTGAGACCTGCCGCGGGGGTGGGTCTTAAAAAGGAGAAGGAAGAAACGGGTGCGGCTTGGTGTGATCCGTGCCACCAGGCAGGCACCTGGTGCTGGGAAGCCAGGGAGCATGAGGGGAGCTGGGAGGGGTCTCCAGTCGTGGGAGCCCCAGGAGAAGGGTGCAGGGCGCACTGCAGAGGGGAGTCAGCAGGAGCAGAAACAGGAGGGGCTGTGAGGTACCCTGGGGCCAGGCCGGGCTGGGGCCTGACTTCCCATTGCAGCCCAGCTCCCATTTCAGAGCCTCCTTCTGGGCATCCCGATGCGGGAAGGGGCTGATGTGTCCCCTGACTCGGGGCGGAGAAGCTGGCCCCAGCGACGCCCTGGGACTGATGTGGGGGGCCTGGGGGTGACTGACCCGGCTCGCTCCTCTCTCAGGCCAAACCTGGTGCACAGACACCTGCAGGCGCTGGACGCGTTTGCCCAGGAGAACATGTACGCCCTCTATCACTTCAACCTCAGCACCAGCGGGGCCATCCCCTCTGCCGAGGACCCGGGCCCCGAGCCCGCCTTCCAGCTGGACCGCAGAGTCCGCCTGGAGCGGCTGAGCAGCCCGGGCAGCCGGAGCAAAGTGGGCTTCAGGCTGGTGAGTGTCCCTTGCGGGCGCGGTGGTGGGGGCAGCAGGGCGCGGAGAGTCTGTGCTGACCTGACCCCCACCCCAGTGTAACAGCACGGGCGGCGACTGCTTCTACCGCGCCTACTCGTCGGGCGTGTCGGCCGTGCGCGCCTGGTACCGCTTCCACTATGTCAACATCCTGGCTCTGCTGCCCCCCACCCCCGAGGACGGCCACCTGAGCCACGGCGGCCACTTCGTCTTCTCCTGCCGCTACAACGGCCAGGACTGCCAGGCCCAGTGAGTGCACAGTGGCCATCCTCCAGGCCCCACCCAGCGGGCAGGGGTGCCACCCAAGGGCCCCACCAGCGGCAAACAGCTCTGGAGGGAGATAAGGCAGGCCTGGCGGCTTGGGCCCCATGCGATGGGCCTGGGGGGGCGGGGGGAAGGCATGTGCCGTCTGAGTGTGCCCTGGTTCCAGGCACTTCCGGACGTTCCACCACCCCAGCTACGGCAGCTGCTACACCTTCAATGGCATGTGGACTGCGCAGCGCCCGGGCATCACCCACGGTGAGTGCCAGCCGAGGCGCGGGCGGAGGGGGGGGGCGCAGGGTGCTCCCCGGGCCTGGCCTCACCCCGGCCTCCCTCCCCCAGGGATTAGCCTGGTCCTCCGGGCTGAGCAGCAGGACGACCTCCCGCTGCTGTCCACCGAGGCTGGCATCAAGGTCATGGTCCACACGCGGAACCACACGCCCTTCCTGGAGCACCGGGGCTTCAGCATCCGGCCCGGGACGGAAACCACCATCGGCATCCGAGAGGTGCGGAGCCGGGGTGGGGGGCGGGGCCGGCAGGGGAGGGCAGCTTCCCCGTCCCTGCCCAGCCAGCCCTGGGTCCGCGGGCGGGCGAGGGCGAGAGTGGGTGGAACGGAACCCCTCCCCGCAGGATGAGGTGCACCGGCTCGGGAGCCCCTACGGCCGCTGCACGGACGGCGGGGAGGGCGTGGACGTCCCGCTGCTGTACAACGCCTCCTACACCAGGCAGGTGCGTCTGGGCTGGGGGTGGCGGTCGGGGCGGGAAAGCGCCCGGGAAGAGGGTAAGAGCGAGGGGAACCGGGCGGGTAGGTAGGCAGGTCCTAGGGGAGGGATGGCTGCTCCCCCGCCCCGCGCCCCCTCGGAACTCCAGCCCCGTGCCCTGCTGTCCCCCCAGGCCTGCCTGGTCTCCTGCTTCCAGCAGCTGATGGTCAACACCTGCTCCTGCGGCTACTACTTCTACCCCCTGCCGGCGGGGGCCCAGTACTGCAGCTCCGCGCGGCACCCGGCCTGGGGTGAGCCCGCCCACAGCACCCACAGCCCCGCCCACAGCACCCACAGCCCCGCCCCGCTCACCTGCGCTGGGTCGCACACAGCAGACCTGCTCACCTGCACACCTCTGCGCCACCCCTGGGTCTCCCCTAACGGGTTCCCCCTGTGACCCGCCCCCCCAGGCCACTGCTTCTACCGCCTCTACAGAAAACTGGAGACCCACCGGCTTCCCTGCGGCTCTCGATGCCCCAGGCCCTGCAGGTGAGAGGGGAGTGCTGGGGTCAGGGGTCGCTGCCCAGGGCACCACAGAGTGGGTATGACATGCCGGGGTCTGTCTTTCCTAGAGAGTCTTCATACAAGCTGTCAGCTGGGAGCTCCAGGTGGCCTTCCTCCAAGTCGGGGGTGAGCCCCGGAGGGTGGGTGGGTGGGGTGAGGGCCTCATGGGTCCCACAGAGCCCCGTAGACCCGCCTCCGCCCTGGCGGTCCCTGCCCTCCCACCGGTCTGCAGTGCCCCGGGGTTTGGGAGGAGCGGTGGCCACAGAGAGCCTTCTGTGCAGGACTGGATCCTGGCCGTGCTGGGCAAGCGTAGCTCCGGGAGGCCTGGCCGGAGCCCTGGCTGGAGCCCAAGACCCAGGTGGGTGCACTCCTCCTCCTCCGGAGGTCATGTCCCGGCCCCTCCTCCTGCCAACCTCACCCTTCAGGGCCCAAGAGCTCCAGGGCCCAGCCCACCCATCTCTGCCCACCCAGGAGCAACGTGGCCAAGGTGAATATCTTCTACCAGGAGCTCAACTACCGCACTGTGGACGAGACGCCCGTCTACTCGGTGAGCGGGCAGGCGGGGCGAGGGCTGGGGGAGGGGCAGCAGCGGCCAGACACGGGGGTGCCCGCCAGGCATGGGGTGCCACGAGCAGCCTGGCCCCACACAGGAGTGAGGGCGCAGGGCTACCTGTGCAGCTCAGGTCCTGTTGCCACAGGTGCCGCAGCTGCTGTCAGCCATGGGCAGCCTCTGGAGCCTGTGGTTCGGCTCCTCCGTCCTGTCCGTCCTGGAGCTGCTGGAGCTGCTGATCGATGCCGTGGCCCTGGCCCTGCTGCTGGGCTGCCATCGGATCCGGCGTGTGCAGGGGTCCCAGCCGGAGATGCCGCCCAGGGCGCTGACAGGAGTCTCAGCGGGAGAGTTAGGTCAAGTGTGGGTCCCCCAAGACTGCTGACACCTGAACCAGCTGGAGCTTAGTCTGATCCCGGGGGCTGTGGCTCAGTGGGCTCTCCTGGCTTCCCAGGGGGGCCTGCCCAGCACCACAGGGGCCCCCCTGGCTGGCCAAGCAAAGCCTCAGGCCCAGGAAGCAGCAGCACAGAGCCCAGGGCCTCTCCCAGGTGCAGCCACCTGCCCTATGCAGGCCTCGAGGTTCTCAAGGAGCCCAGGGCAGGGAGGAGTGTCCCCACCACTGATTCCCATGTTCCAGGCGGGACTGAGTGCCCGTGCATGCATGTGAGTGTGAGTATGCACACCCATACATGCATGTGTGCATGCATGCCTGTGTATGCCTTCATGTAAATGTACACATAGGAGGTGCCTCCACATGGGAGCGTGTCTGTGTTTGAATTATGTGTTTGCCTATGTCAACATGTCTTCCCATACCTCAGCTCAGGGCAGGTGGGAAGGAGGGCAGGGCCAGGCTGGGGCCCTCGGTGAGGTTGGGCTGCTTTGTAATAAAACTGGCAGTTCCACCTGGTGCTACAACACGTGAGGGCCTCTCCGTCACCTTCCAGGCTGAGCTGACCCCTCGGACTGCACCTCCACATGCTTGGAGCCACAGACACTTTGTGGGCTGGGGGACAGGAAGGCTGAGAACGGGGCCACCTTCCAGGGCTAGGGCTTGCCCAGGGGACAAGACCAGGCCCAGACCATCCTTGCCAGGTGGCACCCCCCCTTACTCCTACTAGGAGCCACAGTCCAGGCCAGAGAAGAGCAAAGGGTCCTGGGAATGGGAGCTGGGGTGTCAGGAGTCAGTTATCCTCGTGGGGCTGTGGTCCTGCCCTGCTCAGCCCCTCTCCATAAGGCAGGGGACCCAGAGACCCCTCCCCGGCTGAAACAGGAGTGAGGCGGGCGAGCCATTGACGGCAGGCAGGCAGGCAGCGGTGCAAGCGGCAGTTTATTACCGAGTGATCTGGAGTGGGCAGTCCCAGCAGCCTGAGGCCAGGCGAGAGGCACTGACAGGCAGTGGGTGGGGCAGAGCTCAAGCAGGAAGAGAGGAAGGAGTTAATTCTGCTCTTTAGGGGTCATAGCCCGCAGGTGAGGGTCTTGGGGGGGCCCAGTCAGTGCCCACCTTGCCACCCATGGAGCCTCCTGGGCAGCCTTTGCATAGTGACCAACGGACTGGCCTTGGCCTGATGAAGGACCCAAGTTGGAGAGAAGCCCAGCGCTGCCCCAGGGCTCCAGGAACAGGGGACACAGAAGGCAGTGTGGGCCCTGGGGAGTGAGCGGAGGGACCTGGGACCCATCAGAGGGCCTTGCCTGGGCGGTAAGCTGGCAAGTAGGGTGCAGAGCTGCAGGGGCCTCCCCCCAGCAGCAGACAGAGCTGGGATCAAGGTGGTCCTCCTGAGTCCAGAGAAACGAGGCGAGACAAGTGAGAACACAGGGGCTGTAGAAAACTCCCTCAGCCCACGAGGAAGCGTCAACGCAGGGGTGCAAAGTGCCAACGTCCTTGATGCACCTGCTCTGGGCCCAGTGCTTTGGAGGAGGCAGGGCTGTCTAGGGCTGCCCGGCATGAGGCTCACGTGGCCAGCCACGTGGCCTTGGGACGCCTGCGTCCAACCAGGGCTGAGACCCCATGCCACATACCCCTCAGCACCCCGAGAAGCCCAGCTGGGACGCTGGGGTCACTAAGTGAGGTACACGGGTTGATTCCCTGGATGGGCTGCCTCTTCTGCCCTGGCAAGGGGCTGATGGCCAGCCACCAGCCTCAGGGGGGCCTGGCGCAGGGGCTCTGCGGGGTGTAGGAGGGACCCAACTAGCAGGTCAGTGTCTGGGGCAATAAAGGGGGGCCACATAGTGACACAGGCCTCTGGAGAGAGGGACACCAGGTGCCATGGGCCCCGGGTCAGAGGGACACACAAGTACACGGGCCCTGGGGACGGTGGTGTGGGGTGACCCGGAGCCCGGAGAGTGGTCTGTGACATGAGCAGCCCAGGCCCGAGGGAGTCACCTGAGGACATAGGGTCAGCACCTCTGGGGAAACACGGGGCTTCAGGAGACTCAGGCCGTCCTAGGGGGACAGAGCAGGCTGCTGGGGCCTGGATGCTCCGGAAGTGGGTCAGGCAGCCGGTCTCACGGTTGGGTTCCCAGGCCTGCCCGCCCTAGCTCTCCTCCAGGTGGAGGCTGATGAACTCCTGGATGCACCTGCGGTACTGGAGCTCCGTGGGGCTGCTGCCCGAGAGGGGTCCGGGCTGGCCCGGGGGCGCCTCCGCCTCCCGCATCTCCTCTGCCATGCGCGCCAGACGTAGCCTGAGGGAAGCACAGAGTGAGGGGCGCCCTGTACCGCACGGCTCCCCGCCCCCTCCCCCAGACGGCACATCCTCTCTACGACGCCCAGACCCCGCCCCTCTAAGGCGCCCAAACCCCGCCCGCACTCACAACGTGACGATGTCGGCGTTGGCCTCCTGGATGGCGATACTCAGCGGGTCCTGCTGCTCGTGGTCCAGGGCGTGCTGGTCAGCGCCCCGCTTCAAGAACAGGCAGACCTGGCTGCGGGGCGGAGGAGATGAGCTGAGGTGCACCAGGCCACACGCCCGCCCTCCCCCTAGGTGAACTGGCCGTGCACCTGCGACTCACCCGGTGCGGCCCAGGAGCGTGGCGTGGTGCAGGGGTGCCCGGCCCCGGCTGTCTCTTTGGTTCACGTCCGCCCCATTTTGCAGGAGGAATTCGCAGATGATCAAGGAGCCCTAGATCAGGTGGGTTGGTGCCTTAGAGGGGCGGGGTTTTGGTGCCTTAAAGGGGCGGGGTTTGGGAGTCTTGGAGTAGGGAAGCCATGCTGAGCCCAGCAGATGGCTGCTAAGAGGGTCCCGGGCACCCCTGCCGGACTGGGCACTCCCACCGGACCAAGGACCCAGCCTGGTCTCCAACAGGGGCCTGGGTAACAAGCCATCAGAGGAGTAGAAGCTTGAAGAGGCCAACAGGTTGGCGTGCACTTGTGTCCGGTGCTGCCCAGTCCTGCTCACCCCCAGCACCGCCTGCACCAGTGGCGTCTTGCCCTCGTCCTGCGTGTCGGCCCAGTTGACCTCAGCCCCGTGGGCCAGCGCCGCGGCCAGCGCGGGAAGATCACGAGTGCGGGCCGCGCGGTGCGCCAGGAGCCCGGGGTGCAGTTCACGCACGTCTGCCAGCCCCCAGGCCTCCGCCTCTCCCTCCGCCTCTCCGCTGGAGTCCTCTGACTCTGCGCCCTCTGCGAGGAGAAGGGTGCGGTCAAGGGCGGTGACCAGGCCCCCAGTCGGGGAGGGGGAGGGGGAAGGGCTGGGGAGGCATGGCACCCACCCTCCTCAGCGACGCTGTCCACCACGGAGCCCACGCCAAAGGCCAGGACGTCGGAGCTGCCATCGGAGCTCCCCCCTAAGCCACTGTCGCTGCTCAGACCTGCGGGATCCGTGGGCAGAGGGGGTCCTGAGTATCCCTGACTCCTCCCCAGACCCCAACCATCCTCCAGGGGGTGCCCCGGGGGCAGGGGGAGTCCTAGGAAGGGAGAAAAGGGGACGAAACAAGCCATGGGCAGGTCCATGTGCACCAGCCCTCAGGCAGGTCAGCCTGGCAGGATGGGGGGGAGGGCCTGTGAGGCTGTGGGTGCTCAGCCCTCCTTGTGGCCAGTGCATGTGAGGAGGTCACTGCCCAGGGATGGGGTCTTGGCCAAGCCCCGGAGGCAGCCCCAGGCATCAGAGGAGTAGAAGCTTGGGTCAACCAAGGGCAACCCCAAAGAGCCCCAGGCTCAGGGATGGCAAGGCAGTGCCCCCTGCTGCCCGTAGTCACCCTGCCAATTCTTGGCCGAGGGCCCTGCCTTCTGCCCACACTGCCCCGAAGCCTCCACACGTGCCAGGAGGTATTCACCACCCGTTAGCAGGCAGCCCTCAGGGGAGAACTCGAGGTGTAGCAGTTGGCCCCCCAACCCCAAGACGGGTGAGAAAGATGTGTGTCCTGAGTTTTCTAGGCCCCCAGCACACAGGTGCACAGACACCCACAAAATACACCTGTGTGCTCACCCTGACATACACCTACTCCTGTGTGCACACAGCACACCACACACACCACTCGGGGGTCATGACCTTCATCTCCAAGTCAATGCCCTAGTTGCCCTCAGCCCCTCAGGTACTATCCCAGCCTTAGGCCCCATTCTCCCCACTCCAGACCAGCCTCCCACGACACCACCTCCAAGCCCTGTCCCTCCTGACAATCCCCCAGCAAATGGCCACCCTCCCGGTGAGCCCTGCCTGGTGCTACCCTGCGGCCTGGTGGGGGGAGGGTGGGCAGCGGGGCTGGGGTGCTTGCAGCACTTACTGCGTGGACCGGCCGCAGCAGCCCCTGCGTCAAAATAGGAGAAGAGGGAGTCCAGCTCATCTGGGCAAAAGAGGGAGTCCCGGCGGAACCTGCGCTCCACGGCTCCTAGGCAGGGGAGACCAGGCGGTCACACTGGGCCCTGCCTCCTGCCTGCCGGCCCTGGCCTCCCTAGGGTCCGGCCTCAGCGCTGCTGCAGCCCTCCCCCACCCCCACGCCTGTCCAGGTGAGCCGGAAGCCCGCCCACCTGAGGACAGAGCCGCCACAGAGGGCAGGACAGGCTCCATCCGGACCTTGCGGCGGGTTGGGGGGGGGCGGGGTGAGCTGTGGTGGCCGGGGCACTTCAGGGCCCGCCAGCGCCGTGGGGCCTCCCGGGCGGGTGTGCAGGGCGGCTTCCGCAGGAACTTCTTCTCCACGTACTTGTCCTTGATCCAAGCCTCCTTGTCCTGCCTGGACCGAGGTGGACATGAGGCCACGCTCAGGGCTGGGGCTTGCTGCCCCCTCCATGCTGCACCCACCTCACCTGGGGCTGCTGGCTGTGGGCTTCCTGCTGCCTGGCCCCTCACACTGGGCCTCGTAGATCTGGTTCACAGTGCTGTTTCCCAGCTCACACATCAGCTGGTGGGAGACAGGGTGTGTGGGCCTCAGCCCCGGCTGCAGACACCCCCAGGCCTCAGCCCCAGCCTGCAGACACCCCCGGCCTGCAGACACCCCCAGGCCTCAGCCCCGGCCTGCAGACACCCCCAGGCCTCAGCCCCGGCCTGCAGACACCCCCAGGCCTCAGCCCCAGCCTGCAGACACCCCCAGACCTCAGCCCCGGCCTGCAGACACCCCCAGGCCTCAGCCCCAGCCTGCAGACACCCCCAGCCTGCAGACACCCCCAGCCTGCAGACACCCCCAGGCCTCAGCCCCGGCCTGCAGACACCCCCAGGCCTCAGCTCTGCTCGCAGACACCCTAGCTTGCAGAACCAGCTCCTGCACCCCATGCCGGCGGCTGGTGGCCTGAGATGGCCCCACACACACCTTCAGCAGCTCAGGCTCCCATGAGTCCAGCGTCAGGGACCGCACCTTGGAGCAGTGGACACCCAGGCTCCTAGACAGCGGGGAGGCAGGGTGAGTCAGCGGCAGCTCGGCCTGGCGCCCCTGCCCGGCCGCCCACGGGCCCACCTGTGGATGCCTGAGCACTCGATGCAGAGCAGCACGCCCAGGTTGATGCTGGCCCAGCGGGGGTCCGGCTGGCCGCAGTCCCCGCACTGGCTGTTGCCAGCCACGCCCTGCATGCGCTGCAGCACGCTCTCGCCCTTGGCGCCGCGCTCCCGGGAGTCCGTGGCCGAGTCGATGCTGCTCGTGGAGGGGGACGCCGTGCGGTCCAGCCTCTAGGGACAGGTGAGGGGCCACTCAGCCCCTTAGGAGCTCCAGCCTTGGCTTCCCCAGCGGGGCCCCCACCTCTTTCCCAGCCGGAGGCACCAGCACAGGCTTGGACCCTGAAGCCAAGCTCATGCACACACGTGTGCAGGCACACTCACATGCACATGCACAAGCCCACACATGCACATGCACGTATGCACTGCTCACACACGCCGGCATACAGCCCACAGGGCCGCACCTCGCTGTAGCAGCTGTCCGGGCTCTCCCGGTAGGCGGAGGCGATGCTGGCTTGCACGGCTTGGACCCAGGCCTGCCGCAGCTTCTCGGAGTCTGCCTGCAGCATGCAGCTCCTGTGGGGTGAGGACGTCAGGCCCCGCAGACAGGCCCTCCCGCCCGGCCCCAGCCCCAGCCCCGGCCCCGAGCGTACGCACTTGGTGGGCGACACGACCTCGAAGCAGAACCTCCGCTCGATGTCCTCGCACGGCTTCACAGAACACAGGCGGAGGTCATCCACGACCACGGTCAGCACGTCCTGTGGGCAGAGCACGGGCCCTCGAGCTCCGCCCTGACCCCCCACGTGTGGCTCTGCCTGCCTCACACGCCGTCTGAGACCCATGTGCTCTCTGTCCCCCGACCCCTCAGGCCCACTCCGGGCCCAGGAGGGGAGGGGCCTACACGCACCTTCAGCTTCTTCTGGTAGACCAGCTGGCTGTTCTGGATGGAGAACCAGCGCCTGGGCAGGAAGACAAGCCAGGAGGTGTCAGGCGGGCCGACTGCAGGTCCACCCCACTGCCCTGCCCCCCAAGAAGGACCCCCTCACCGGTTCCATGTCTTGAAGGCATTGCTGGCCCTCTTGAAGAGGTAGCCCTCCATCACCACCCCGCTGGGCGCGTCCACGTCAAACTCCGCTTTGGGCTCATCGTAGGAGAAATCCTGGGGGTCGGAGCCGGGCCCCCATGAATGCCCACCCCGGACCTGAGCACGCCCTGCCCCAAATCTCTGGGGGCAGGGCAGTCACTTCACATCCCCGCCGGGGCTTGAGCCTAGAGCCCAGGCCCTGCCCCTACCCAGCCCCACAGAACAGCAGGCTGTGCGATGAGGAAGGAAGCTGCCCCCCCACCCTGCGTCCCCATTCACGCTGCCAGCTGGGCCTGCTCCTAGCGACAGAGCTCCATTCACCAGGCCGGGGAGACACTGAGTGTGTCCTGTGTGTGGCGGTGGGAGCGGAGGCCCAGCCACCTGCCGCCTGCTGAGTGGAGGCAGGGAGGGACAGCTGCTGCCACTCCCACAGGGGGATGCTCCCGGCTCAGCCTGTGTCCTCGCTGGTGCCAGCCACTGGGTACAGTGCAGCGCCCACAGGTGCCTGGGAGGTGTCCTTGGTGCTGAAGTGCCTCAGCAAGGGAGGGCGGAAGCCCTACCCACCTGGCCCTCTCCTTTCTCGCTACTCCCCCACCCCCACCCGCCCCAGGGCATCGCCCACTCACCTGCAGCAGTGTCTGGGCGAGTAGAAGGGGGTGGGAGGAGAGAGAGAGAATGCCAGTGAGTGCTAGCCCCCCACCTGCCCAGGCTCTAAGTGATTCTGAAATGGCAACTCTGCCTGCCGCCCATTCCACCCTGGGCACTGCGGGGGCAGCGGTCTGGCAGGTGACAAAAGAGGCCCCAGAGGCGACCCCGGGCCTTGAAGGACATTCACTGGCCTCTGCCCACTCCTGCCCTGGCCTGCAAGTAACACAGGGCCACCCTCCCCTCCTGCTCTCTCACGTTGAGGCCCTGAGGATGGGGATCCCAGTAGAGTGGGCAGGCCTGGGGGAAGGGATGGCCTCCCAGGTCAGCCCCTTGCACCCCCAATCCCCGGTGCAGTGCGGTGGGGGCCTCACCCGCTGCTGGATGGCAGCATGCCTGTGCTCCATTTCTCGCTTCTCCACGGCTGAGTCGATCACCAGCTGGTCCAGCTACGAGAAGGGGCATCAGGGAGGGAAGAAACCCCTCTCCCTGAGACCCTGGCTGGGTCTTGCTCCTCCCCTCCCCCAGACTTACCTCAGCCGCCAGCTTCTTCATGTAGGGGTCCAGCTGGTGCAGCAGGCTGTAGCCCTGCTGGAAGAAGCTGTACTGGGCGTGCATGAAGGACAGCATCTGCCGGCGGGAGGCACAGGTGAGGCCACCTGCCCGACACACCTGCTGCCTAGGCCTGTGCTCCAGGGCAGTGCCCCCGCCCACCCCGCACCAGGCACTCACAGAATCCAAGATCTCAAACTTCTTCTTGGCCTGGAGGACATTGATCTGCCAGGGGAGGGGTGAACCCGGAAAAGGATATCAGGGTGGAGGCAGCCCATGGCCTGCACCTTGCCACCAAGTCCTCTCGGGCTGCTTGTGGTTCCCTGACACCCCAGCTCATCTTCATATCCCTGCCCTTGGGCCAATTCCATCCTCCCACGGTCTGGGACCCTTCCCATGTCAGGACCGTGTGTCCCACCTTCAGGCAAAGTCAGGAACTCCCACCCCTGCTCCTCTCAGCAAGGACTCCCCTGCAGCCGCAGCTCCTGGCTCGTCCCAGCCCTGCCAACCACTGGGGCTGCCCCCCACCTGGTCCCTTCCCAAGATCAGAGGCACCTCTCCTTACGTCAGCTTTGTCCGTCCTTCCGTCCGTCTGTCTGTCTGCAGGACCACCTCCCCCCCCCACTCCAGGACCTGACCCCTCCATGCCCAGTGGCTGACCTGCAGCACGTAGTCGAGTGCCAGGTGGCGGAAGCACTTGCGAGTGAGGGTCAGGGCCCCCGTGGCCTCCTCCACCTCGTGGGGCCGGTGCCTCGGGGCCTGGGCGTTCCTCACCAGGGAAAGCTCCAAGTCTTCCCGGACTTTGTCAAACTGCTTCTTGGTCTCCTTGAACTTCCGCACGTCCCTGGGGGCAGGGGGGACAGGGTCAGGGGGCTCCCAGGAGGAGCGGACATGGGGTCTCCCCCTTCCTGAAATGCCCTCCCTGTGCTCCTGGGCAGGGCCTCCCTTCCTTGCCTTCCTGCCTGCACCCCTCTGCAGCTATCAAATTGGGCATCCCCCTCATTCTCCCCTCCCTTCCTCCCCCTTCTCCTCCCTTCCTCTCCTCCTCAAGGCCCCCTTCCCTGACCCAGGGCCCAACCTTTTCCTTCTCCACCTCAATCCTAAGGTCATTGCAGCCTTAGGTGACCCCAGCTTCAACCAGACTCCAGGTTCAGGCCCCCAACTTCAATGTGACATCACTTGCGGGTCTCATAGGCACCCCAACTGCACACACAGGTGCTGAGCCCAGACCCCCACCCAACCCTCACCTCCTCCCATCACTGCCCTGCTTCTTCCCACGGTCACACCCTCACCCCTCGCCCAAGGCCTTCACCTTGCCTTCCAGCCCTGTCCCCTCCAAGCCTTTACCCATGCTGAGCCCCCACCCAGAGCCTGAGGCCTGGGGCCAAGGCCCCTCCCAGGCAGGACCCAGGACTCTCCAGATCCAGCACAGAAGTCACCATGGGCCCCTCCCAGGCTGGGAGAGGCTAGGCCCCCCCTTGGGGTCCGGGGGCCTCAAGCCACTCACTCTTTGATGAAGTTGTGGAGCTGTTGCCGCACGGACCTCTGGGCCTGGTCAAACAGGATCTGGGGGGTCACAGGACAGGGGGGTGTTAGTAGTCTGTCCCCACATGACCCCAGGGGCCAGGCCCCTGTCCCTCTCAGGTGAGAACCAGGGACAGTCCCGCCCAGTCCAGCCTGGGCCCCAGCCTGTCGTCCCCACAGATCTGGCCTCACAGGTCAAGGGAGTGGGGGGGGGGGCAGGCCTGGGTTGGTGCCCAGACATGACAGCTGTGACCACCTGCCCCCGTCCCCTCCTGGCTCTCGGGGAGACCAGAGGCCAGAGCTGTCCCAGATGGGCCCTTCCTCTGCCCCACCCACAGGGCAGCACAGAGCACCTGTGACACCCCCACTTCCAACCATGAGACCCCACCTTGGGGAGGATCAACCCTGAGGTAGGAAGGACGGGCCTGGGGGCACGCGCAGGTGATTGTGGGGAGCTGGAGGGGATCCAGAACCAGACCTGCCCACATGGGGGATCCAGAATCAGATCTGCCCACATGGGGGCCTATCTGGAAGCAGCCAGACAGACAGACGGGGCAGGACGTGCTGTTCTGAGCTAGTTTATTTCTGAACTTCCCCTGGGGGGTGGGGCCCCTTGTTTAGTCTGGGACTCCAGTTGCCAGGCCACTGTCCAGCCACCCACGTGTACCTCAGGGCTGTTCTGTGAGGCCGTGCTGTTGGCCCCGAGGGCTGGAGGTCATCCAGACCCAACCGGGAGCAGTGAGGCTAGAGTCACCAGGGGCCAAGGGGTCAGCTTGGGAGGTGCTTTTGCAGCATGGCACGGCTGGAGACCTGCCTGGTAAGGGCCCCGGGGGACCCTCCACAGCATCTTCCCCCCTGACAGCCCACTGCCCACAGACCTGGGCTGTGTTGCCACCTCCCCACCCCCCCACCCCACTGTCTGACCCTCACCTGGGACACATGGGAGCCTCCTAGCGTCTCCCACCCACAGGCGGAAGGAGCGAGGCGTGGTCTCTCCCAGAGATGGCCCTGCCAGCAGCTTAGCCAGCTGCCCTGACAGGCCCTGGGGCAGGCCCTCATGTGCGTCACCCTACCTGCAGGCTCACCATATGGTAGTTGACCATCTCCTGCAGGCTGTCTCCAAACCTCTGCAGACACTCCTGGGGGCAGGGGGAAACCCTCACTCAGATGGGACAGCCATGCCCCCGAGTGCCAGCATCTTCCCGGTGACAGGCCACAGAGCCACCCCCGCCGCCCCGCACAGATGCCCACATGCTCCCAGGGCCTCACCGAGATGACAGTGTCGCCCTGGCATTGCTGAGACAGGTCGCGCACCCCACTCACGAAGAGCCTGTTGGTTGTGACGTAGGCCTTGCCGGCCTCAATCATGCCGCTGCACAGCTTGACCAGCTGCGGGCAGGACAGAGGGAGTGACATTCGGGCCACCGGCCTTCGCCGGCCCTCACCACTGCCGACGTCTGGGGCAGCGGAATGCAGCTCAGGGCCTGGCAGTGCCCAGAACACAGCTGCCCAAGGCTGGGGGACCACCACTGCCCGCACTCCATCCTGAGCCCACTGGGCGCTGGGTCAGCCCACCTGGGCCTTGGCTCCCGAGTGGGAGGTCTGGGCAGGACGGGGAAGCCCAAGCAGAGAACTCCGGGCAGGTGGGCACGTGGGCCAAGGGTCAGCGGGACCAGCCACTGAGGGGGCGCAGGAGTGTGCCCCTCCTTGCTCACCCTAGTCCCCCTTGGCCCCAACCTGGTCACTCAGGGCCACAGCCTCCCAGCGGCTGTCTCTGGCCCTGAAGACTCACTGGAGGGAACACACCAGGGGCCACCCCCCCCCATGGGAGACCCAAAGGCATACACACGGTAGGTACAGCTGTGGTGAGGAGACACAGCCATGTCTTGTGCACGCACACGGGCCGCATGCCCTACATGCAACACACTTGCACTCACACATGTGCGTGCACACACACCAGTGGTCGGGCCTGGGGGGTAGGGAGCAGCACTGGAGCCCACGCACCCCAGCTCCTCACCTTGTCCAGTTTGGCCTCGATCTCGACCACATCTGTCTCCACCTCATCGATAGTTGCTCTGCAATGGGAAGAGGTCGGCCAGGGGTCAGCCTGCAGCCAGCTGCCCTGACCCTGTGTCAGGCTGCACCTTCACCTCCCCATGCCCCTCCCCACAGGGGCT
This sequence comes from Murina feae, assembly GCA_004026665.1. Lineage (NCBI taxonomy): Eukaryota > Metazoa > Chordata > Mammalia > Chiroptera > Vespertilionidae > Murina > Murina feae. Next base: position 28,866 of record PVJC01010088.1, read on the forward strand.
GCTGGCCCAGGGCTGCTTGCTCCTGTCGGCTGACCCGCGCATGGCCCCACGGCCCTCAGACAGGCCAGGAAACGGAAGCTGGGAGAGGCTGCCGTCTGGGAGGAGGCAGGACAGGGACCCAGATCCAGCTGACTCCAGAGCTGCCCAGAGTCACCATAACCGCAGGCAGAACGAGGCCCTGTCAGATGTGACCCCCCCCCCTAATCTGGGTAGAGAGGTCAGATGCGTCTGAGGACAGAAGAGGGGCTGGAGCCGCAGTGCAGGTGCACACACAGGGTGGGGCCAGGGCAGCCAGCCACCCTGCCCAGCCCCAGGGCCGGGAGTCGGCCCCAGATTCCAACTGGGCTCCCCCCAGCCTAGTGGCCCCTGCAGCTCGCTTGTCTCAGCCAGAACCTCTCTCTGGCTCCCTCAGACGCCCCCAACCTCCAAGCAAGAAAGAATGGCACCATCTGCCAGGAGAGGGGTGGGTCAGGTCCCTTCGTCCCCACTCCCCCCCTCGCACTCCGCCCCCCCCCCCCCTCAGGGCAGCCTGACAATGAGCTCTCCCGGGAGGGGCAAGGGGAGGGGAGAGTTAACACATGACATCACCAGAGGAGCCAAGGACAGGAGAATCCCCGGAAGGCAGAGGCAGATGGATCAGGCACGTGACCCCCCACCCCCAAATGCTCCGGGAACAGGAAATAGGAAAATCAGGCCAGTATCCTGGTGCCCCCCACCCCTCAGCTGGTGAGCTGGGCCCATCTGGCCTCCTGGGGTGAGGGACAGGGAATGGGGCTCAGGCCGGAGCGGGAGGCAGGCCTCCTGAGACAGGCCTTGGGCGGGGTCAGGCAGAGGGGGGGCAGGCAGGGAGAGGGGCAAGCTCCAGGATTTCCCAGGTTTGCTGGGGGTAGGACTTGGTCCCTCAGGTGGGGCGCAGCTCAGAATGACCTCCAGTAGGAGCTGGGGGGGGGGCAGGGACTTTGTAAGGTTTCCCACCTGCCACCTGGCAGGACACAACTCCTCTCTGAGCAGCCCATCCCTTCTCGAGGGGCTCAGGGGAATGCATCCTGGAGTAGAGGGGTCAGAGGGGGTGACTACTTGTCCTGGCCCAGGCCCCCGCAGGTGCCCACAGCCCACTCAGGACAGCCTGAGTGTGGCCTGAGGTGCGTGGCTCAGGGACTCTGACCTCTGCTATGGCCTCTTGGGTCCCCGCACAGAGTCTCTCCTGAGGCAGGGAAGGCCCACACACCAGAAGAGGATGCTGCAGGGGGAGCCCCAGCACCCCAAGTGCCCTGGCAGCTGCACAGAGAGCTGCCACCCGAGGCCTGGGTGCCTGGTCCCTGAGCGCAGCAAGGGAGGCGCCGCACCAGGAGCCTGGGCCAGCCCCGCTCCCCAGCCCTTAAGACCAGGGCCAACTCTCCTGCCCTCTCTCCAGAATTTCCTCAGCAGCTTGGAGGACGGGGAGAGGCCGATGGTTCCTCCACCAAAGCCATGACTCAGTGCCTGACGCCCCACCCAAGGGAGGGGGCACCAAGCACAAGGGGTGGGCGGAGGCCTGGGCCTGAGGGAGTCTGGTCCCCCTAACCACACGCATGGGGGCTGTGGGGCTCCCCCAGGCCAGAAGCACACAGGCCAGCCCCCCTCCCAGGGCTGGGGTCTCATGGCCCCATATCACTGACCACATCCTCCAGGCCCACCTCCAGGAAGCCCAGGTTACATCCTCAGCGGCAGCTGAGCAGATGGGGGGCTTCAGGGCGGCCTCACACCCCCATTAAATCTCAGCCCAGCCCGAAACCAGAGTGAGGCCTCTGTGGCCCAGGGTCCCGGGGAATCCACTGAGCCCCCAACCAGGCTGGACTGGGCACTTTCACGGGCAGCCCCTCCCTGCCAGGGGAAGCACAGCGAAGCCACCGCACCCACTGCGGGAGCCACAGGCAGAACAGGCTGGTGTGGGAGGGAGGGAAGGCCCAGAGGGGGCTGGGGCTGGGGCCGCGGGCCTGACCGGGAAGGTGGGCCAGGACTCTTTCATGCAAAGGAAGAGCATGAGGCTCTGCAGGTGGGGCCAGGACCAAGCCCCAGCTGCGGCCCTGGTACACCTCCCTCCACCACTGGGTCCTGGAGGGCAGGGGGCAGAGGTGGGGCCAGAATCATGAGTGCATGTGTTGCTCACATCCCTCCCTCTGCCCAGGGCTTGGGGCCACTCTGGCCTGACCGGGCTCCTCATCCCAGCCTCTCTGGGAGGCAGCGGTTCTGCAAGACGCTGCTACAGGGGGCTGCACGCACACACGGGCCCTCTTGTTGGCACACCCCAGGGACCTGGCACGCACACTACACATGACCAAGCGCTCATGTGCACAGACGCACAGGAGACATGCTCCTGGGCCATCCCAGGTGCATGTGTGTGGTGGCACAGAGCACACGCAGACACACGTGCAGACGCAGGTCCCAGGGCTGGGACTCACATGAGCAAACTAACATACGTGTTTAGTGGCAACACTCACACCAGCATGAAAAACACACAGTACACGTACGTGTGCACACCAAAAAGTCACAGGCGATAAGCGTGCACGCACCCATGGCTAGTGTGCACACATGTACCAAGAGGCCAGTGCAGGGGCCGGGCTCACCCACACGTTCACATCCAGGGTCGGCACCCCAAGGCGGAGGGCAGACACGTGTGCCCCTGGCACATGAAGCGTGTGGCTAAGGCAGACGCGCACACATGGGGAACGTGTGCTGCACACGGGTGAGCGCCCACTGCCCCAGTTAGCACCAAAGACACGAACAGGGCCGGGCCACGGCCCAGAACCTCCGACCGAGGCGGCTGCTCCGCCCCGCCCCCACTCCGACCCCGAGGTCACCCCTGTCAAGCAGCCCGGGCCCCACACGTGGCTGCGGCTGACTGTCCCCCATGCGCAGCTCTGGGCACAGGGACCCGGACAGAAGGCAGGACAGACGGGGCCCTGCTCACCCCCACAGCCCGGGCCGGAGCGGGACCGAAGGCCAGGGAGGTCCCGGCACCGTGCAGGCGGCCGGCCGGCACAACGGGGCCGCACACAGCGGGGTGGACACTCCGCGGGGAGGTGGCCGCCGGCGCAGCCCCGCCCCACGCGCGCCCCTCCGCGCGAAGTGGCCAGCAAAGGGGCATCTTTTGTTCCGTCTGCGCGTCCCGGGCGCTGCGGGCTTTGTCCGAGGCGGGTCCTCCCGCTCCGTCACCGGCCCCCGCGCCGGACACAAAGGGGGCGCCGACGCCTCCCGCCCGCGCCCCTCCCCCGGCCGCCCCGCTGCCCCGAGGGGGCGGCCACCCGGCGGCCACAAAGGGCGCGCCCGCGGCTCACCTGAAGCGCGGCGAGTCCTTGACGCACTCCTCGAACTCCACCGTCATGGCTGCGGCGCGGCGCTCACTGGCTCCAGCCCCGCGGCACCCCGAGCGGCATCCTCGGCGGCCCGGCCCGCTCGTCCGCCCGCCCGCGCCGCGCTCCGCGCCCGCCCGCCCCGGAATGAGGCCGCCGCGCCGCCGCCCCGCCCCGCCTGTCACCGCCGGGGAGCGTCGCCAAAGTCCGCAGCGCGCGGGCGCCGCCCGCTGTCACCGCCGGGGAGCGTCGCCAAACGCCCCGCCCTCCCTACGGCCGCTGGCGCGCGCGGCTCCGCCTGCCCAGACGATCTGCCCGTGTGTCCCGGGCCGCTCCAGGTCGCGGAGGAAAGCCGGCTCCGCAGCCGCGGCGCGTCGGAGCCGTCGTGGGACCACTAGGCGCGGGCACGCCTTCTCCAGCAACCCGGCCGTTGAGCAATGAGGGGCGTTTGCCAAACCCGCGGGGCGGGACCTCGGGGAAGCACACGCTCCGCGCGGGCGGGCAGCGGGCCGGGGGCGGGCAGCGGGCGTCTGAGTGCGCGCACGCCGGGGCGTGCGGGTCCGCGCGTGGTCTGAGAGCGGCGTTCGGACACAGCTGCCCGAGTCGGACCCACGCGCCCCCAGCGAGCGGCACTTTGCACCCGCTCCCTAACGTGGCCCCGCCCCTCCGCCCCGCCCTCGGCGGCCTCGGGGCGGACTGTCGAGTGCGAGGCGGGGCAAACCCAAAGCGCAGGCGCGAAGCCCCCGGGGCGTGGCCGGGCTCTGTGCGCACGCGCGCAGCCCCACGTGCGGTCTCCGTTCCCCTGGGCTCCTCTGGGTCAGGTTCCGCGGGGCCATGGGCTCGGGCCCGGCCGCGGGCTCGGTGCGGGCGCGGTACCTCGTGTTCTTCCAGTACCTGGGCACCGACTTCAAGTACGTCCCGACCTTCCGTGCCCGCACCCAGGGGGAGCGCGGGAGCTGGTCCCAAAGGGCAGCGGGCGCGAGAAGAGGGCGGGAGCTTTGGGATCCGCACTTCCGGCCGCTGACCGCCCCCCGTCTCTGTCCGCAGCGGGAGCGCGGCTGTCCGGGGCGCCCAGCGCGCCGTCGGGGTCCAGAACTACCTGGAGGTGAGCGCCGGCCGGGGACCCGGGAGGGAGGAGGGCGACGGTGCCGGTGGGATGTCGGGGTCTTCGCCCCACGCTGCCCGCCCAGCCCCGGCGGCTGTCCCCGCAGGAGGCCGCCGAGAAGCTGAAGTCGGTGGTGCCGGTCAAGTTCATCATTTCCAGCCGCACGGATGCTGGCGTCCACGCCCTGAGCAATGCCGCGCACCTGGACGTGCAGCGCCGCTCGGGCCAGCCGCCCTTCGCCCCTGAGGTCCTGACCGAGGCCCTCAACAGGCACCTGCGGCACCCCTCCATCCGGTGAGCACCCCCTGCGCTGACCTTGGCATCCACCGTGAGTAGAAGCAGAGTCAGGGAGGACTTTGTGTGTGGACAGACTTCCTCGGGGTATTGGGGGAGATACCAAGGGGACACGTATGGGGGGGTGTCATTTCCCCGGTGTTACTCCCCCAGGGTCCTGCAGGCCTTCTGTGTGCCCAGTGACTTCCACGCCCGTTACTCTGCCACATCCAGGACCTACCTGTACCGCCTGGTCACCGGCTGCTCCCGGTATGACCAGCTGTCTGTGTTTGAGCGAAACCGATGCTGGGCCCTACGCGCAGAGTGAGTGGGTGTGTGTGGCAAGGGGGGTGGTGCCAGGCCCACCTGGCTGGCCACTTCCTCCTGACCACTCACCTGGCTCCCTGCAGCCGCTTGGACGTGGCTGCCATGCGGGAGGCTGCCCAGCACCTCCTGGGGACACACGACTTCAGCGCCTTCCGGTCAGCCGGCAACCCCTCTGCCAGCCCAGTGCGCACACTGCGTCGAGCCTCAGTGTCCCTGGACCCAGCCAGTCCCTTTGTCCTGCCCCAGGAAAGCAGGTGAGGAGAGCAGCCTGTGGGCTGTCTGGAGGCCATGGAGGCTGCATTAGGCCCAGCACCTTCCCTGATGAGGGCAGTGCAGAGGCAGTATGTCGCGGGCACCGCTGGGGGCGTGCTGGGAGGTCGCTGCCTTCCCCCAGGCTGGAGATCAGACAAGGGCTGCTTTCCCTGAGGATTCCCAGTCCTGCCCAGAGCTCACTGCTCAGGGTGGGTCTTGGCAGCTGCTGACAAGGTTCTGCTGGGGGAGCACCAGGCATTGGTTCTGGCCCAGCCTTACACAGTTGGTTCCACTGCCCCCAGCATTGTCCCAGGGGCCTCTGGTCACATGGCGGCTGCTGACTTCTAGAACCTTCCTAGTTTGGGCCAGCTCTGGAGGGAGGAGGAACCTCTAGACTCACGGCAGAGCCCGAGCTGATGCTGGGACCTCAGCATCTCCCGAGGTCCTGTCCCCACAGCAAGGCCCCCAGAAGGCTCTGCTGCCCCCCCTCTCACAGGGATAGTTGTCTGGGTCTACATCTCCCTTAGGGAGCCCCTGGGGTGGAAGAGAGGGTGGGTACGTTTTTCTGGCCTCTCTGCCCTGCCCAGCCCACTTCCCTTGTCTGGAGCCAAACCAGGGCAGCCCCGACATCACAGGTGCCTGTGTTCCCAGGAGGTTGCAGTTCTGGAGCTTGGAGTTTGAGAGCCAGTCCTTCCTGTACAGACAGGTAGGCTGTGTGCTGGGGCCCTCCTGGGGAGGTGGGAACTCGGGCCAAGGTGGCAGGCTCGGCCTTGGGTTGCAGGTGCGGAGGATGACAGCGGTCTTGGTGGCCGTGGGGCTGGGGGCTGTGACACCTACTCAGGTGAAGATGATTCTCCAGAGCCGGGACCCGCTAGGCAGGCACCAGACACGCGTGGCCCCAGCCCATGGCTTGTTCCTGAAGTCAGTGCTGTTCGGGGGCCTCACAGACCTTGGTAAGAGGTGCCTGGGAAGGCCCCACTCCAGGCTGGGTCCTTGCGGGAGGAGGAGCCTGTGCTGTCCCAGCCTTTATCTTATTCTAGCAGCTGGGAGTCCAGACTGTGCCCAGCAGGAGAGCCCAGGACCAGGGGGCAGGGAGGCCCCGGGTTGGCCAGAAGACTTCAGGCTGGAGACCAGTGGCCCGAAGGCAGGCGGCCTGGAGTGAGGGGGCCATGTCCTTTAGGGCCAGAGCCCCCTCAGCCACCCCCCGCAAGTCCCCAATGGGAGCGGGAGGCTGAGAGGGGGGCTCCCAAGCTGACCTAGGATCTGTCCACAGATCCTGCCTCCAGCAGTCCCAAAGCTTCTGGCCTCGTGGCTTGCAGGCTCCATAGCACAGAAACCACAGGTGGCCCCCAGGTGCCAAGCCGAGGCCAGAGCACCCATGGCTCACTCGGCTGCCTGGATCACAGCAGGCTTCCTGCTCCTCGCCCCCAGCACCCTGGGTGCCCATCTGCCCCGGTGGGTAGCTCTGGGCGTAGGTGCAGGAGACAGATGTGAGCACCAAGATGGAACACAGCAGCTTTTGGGTCTATTACTGGGAATTAATATCCCGGGCACCGATGTAGAAATAAAATGTAAAGAGGTCTTCAGGATTATTTATTTCTTCCACCCAAAACAGCCACTGAGGCAGACATGTGACACTGGCGTTGCCCCACATGAGGCTGTGGGCTGCACGTCCACAGAGGGAAGCCCAGCCCCTGGCTAGGCGAGGAAAGGGCAGGCAGCCCGCAGCGGTCAGCTGCCTCCGCTGAGGGCTGGGGGCAGGCCCTTCTTAAGCAGAGACGTGAGGTAGCTCCCCAGCTCTTCGTCCTACAAGGGGACACAGGAGTTGTAGTCCGTCCTCCCCACCTAGGCAGCCCGGGCTGAAGGGGTGACCCTGCCTGTCCTGACCCACTGCCCGGTGCACGCTGCCCGTACCTGGTAGGTCCAGGAGACCAGCAGCACCTTGGTGCCTGGGTCCTCGGAGTGGGCAGCAGCCTGGATGAGGATGGACTCCACGGTCACCGACCCGTCGGGGAGGTGCTGCACACAGTGGTCCTTGAGGAGGCTGCACAGACACACAGTCAGGCCCCACCTCCCGCCTGAGAGCCGAAGCCCCGCCCCCCTCCCCGGCCAGGCTGCGCCCACCTCTTGAGGTGGCTGTAGACACGCATGGCCATCTCCTGCTCCTTGCGCGAGTCGTGCAGGTGCACACGGCAGGTGAAGCGTAGCTGGTGCTCGGCCAGGCCCAGCTCCTTGAGGGCCTGCTCGGAGGACACCAGCCGGAAGTTCTGCAGGGCAGGGCCATCCCTGTTAGAGCAGCGGAGCCCCCACCCGCCCCCACCCGCCTGCCCTGCGCGCACTCACGCTGTCCTTCATGATCAGGGTGCCGTGCAGGAGCCGCGGCTTCTTGGCATCAGGGAGAAGCCCTTTAGAGAAAAGCAGGGATCAGAGCTGCTGGGGCCACCGCCTGCCTGGCTCCGCCCAGCGGGCATGCCTGCCCCACCTACCCTGCGCCATTTCCCGCTTTAGCAACCCCAGCGAGATGCCCACAGGAATGCTGGGGCTCGTGGGCAGGGTCACGGTCTCGCCATTGGCCGGCATGTAGCAGCTGACTCCTGGGCCAGGGGCAGAGGGCACATCAGGTCGGGCAGGGTGTGCTGACCCCGTGGGGCACCCCTGCCGAGCCCCCCTCCCCCCCATCGGCTGCCTACGGAACTCCTGCTCGATCTTCTGCTTCAGGAACTCCATCTTCTTGGCCTCGCCGTGCACCAGCAGCACGCTCTCGGGCTCCGCCTGGCCCACCAGCTGCATGATGCCCTTGGCGTCCGCGTGGGCGCTGAAGGACATGTACTCCACCTGCATCCGGATCTCCAGCTGCAGCAGCACAGGGCACAGGCCATCAGCACCCACCCAAGAGGGGCCCGGGAGCTGGGGCAGGGGGCACTCACCACCTGCCGGCCCTCCATCTCCAGCTTGCGCTGCCCGCTGAGGACCTTGTGGCCCACGGTGCCCTGCACGCAGTAGCCTGGCATGATGACCTGCAGGCAGAAGGCAGAGCTGCTCGCCGCCTGCACGGCCTCCCTCCTGCCCAGGCGGGAGCACCAGGACCTGCTCAGGAGGTCCTGAAGCTGGATGGGCAGAGACAGATGCCAAGCTGCCTGGTCGGATGCTGGCCCAGATACTGCACCCCTGACAGCAGCAGTGTCCCCAAGCCAGGGGAGCCCCTGCTCCCCACCTCTGCCCAACCTGTGGCCCTCCCAGACCCCTCACCATGTTCTTCTCGTTCCCGGCCCACTTCCGGAAGATCTGCAGGGACTGCCCAGCGTGCAGCATCCCCGGTGTGGCGAACACGACCTGGGGGTGACCATGGGGGCAGTCAGGGCGGCCCACACCACACCTGACCAAGAGCCAGGTTCTGCAGCACACCTGGTCCTCCCCTCCCTCAGGGCCCCCTGCTCCCCCCACATCTCCCTCCCGCCCGACACCCATCTCTCCTCCAGCACCACGGGCCCACTCCACAGGCAGGGACCCTGGCAGGCCCCAGGTGAAGAGGAGGAACTGCTTGTATAATGGTGCTGGCGCATGCCTAGCCCCAGCCTGGGGGCGTTCCTTGGCAGCAGCAGACAGAGGCCATGCCCACTCCTCCAGGCCAGGGCCTCACCATTGGGCCTGGATTATCAGCAAAAGCTCGGTCAAAGGCCTTGATGTGCTTGAACTCGAACATGTTCCGCTGGACGAAGGTCTTCCGGATCTTCTGGTTGGTCCAGGTGATGAAGAGCTTGTAGTAGTGGTTGGCCTTCTCTGTCAGGCCCGTGGAGAAGTAGATGGGGGCCTTCAGGTTCATGCGCTCCCTGTGGACAGTGGGAGCTGCTGTGGAGAAGCCGCCAGGGCCGGACCAGCATGTCACCCCCACGCCCTCGGCCTGCCTCCTCCTATAGAGCATCAGGGCTGACGTGTGGAGGCCTCAGTGCAGGACAATGGTCCCAACGTGCTGTTCTGGGCCCCCAGGCTCAGGCTGCCCCCCAGCCCTAGTCTACCGCCCACTCAGACCAGGGCTCCCAGAAGCTGCCCGCTGCACCCACCAGAAGGTCTCCAGCAAGATGCAGAGCTCCTGAGCGCGACCCAGCGCAAACACGGGGATCAGCACCTGCAGTGGGGCAAGGCTGGCGTGGGTGGGGGCCCTGGCCCTCTGCTCGCCCAGGTGGCGCTCATGTGTGAACACGGTGGCTCCCTGTGGCCACCTTCTTGGGCAGCTGTTTGATGGCAGTGCCTATGGCCAGAGGCCACGTCCACTGAGAGGTCATGGCCCCTCATCCTGCCCTCCCACTCCTGCCTCCAGCCACGCTCTATCCCAAAGGGACCCTGGTGGACACTCTGGCCAGCCCCGTGGTGGGACCTGAAATGAGGTGGAAGAGCACCTCAGAGGGTCGAAGGGCACTTCTCTTCGCAAAAGGAGTGAGCGTCCTCCCTGGCCCAGAGCCACAGCACCGTGCCGACCGCATGCCCTGCCCGCCGCGGCCGCTACCTTCCCGCCGCGCTCCACCGTCTCGTGGACCTTCTTCAGGAAGTCCCGCTCCCGGCAGCGCTTGGAGTCACGGATGGTTGTGGCGTACGTGGATTCTGTGATGAGCAGGTTGGGGCGGCATTTGTCGATCCAGGCAGCTCTGGAAGAGTGGGCGTGGCCTGAGGTGGACAGTCCACACAGCCTCCAGGTGGGGAGCATCATGCTGGACCCAACCCTCTCGCACCAAGGCCTCCAGGACCCGATGGGCAGCCTCCTCTGCACAGCCCCAGCAGCAGGCAGGGCAGCCCTCGAGGAGACAGGAGAAACTGCCTTGCTCGAGGGACGGGCGGGGGGGAGGGGCAGTGGCTACTGGATGAAACCACCGCCTACTCACCCCAGGTGCCGGTCCGGGGTCATGTTGTAGTCGCCCTGCAAGAGAGCAGCTCTCAGGAGGGGCCTCCTCTCCCCGCCCAGCAGCCCATCTATGCCCCAAGGGCCCCACTGACCGTGTAGACCACCGACTCCGAGCCCACTTTGATCTGGAACATAGCTGCCCCCAGCACATGGCCGGCGTAGTAGGCCTTGATCTGCAGCTCCTCGTCCACCTGGGAGGGGAGGGCCGGGTTGAGGCTGTGGCTGTGTGTGGGAGGGGGAGCGTTCGGGGGGAGGACTACAGAGGGGCTGGGAGGCAGCAGCACAAGCAGATGGTGCCATTCTGCGCCTGTCATCAGCTCCTGTTTCTCACAGAATGCCAGTCCTCAACCAAAAGCAACTCAACCCAAGAAATGAGACTAAGGGTCAGGAACAAGAGCTGCAGCAGCTGGGGCCCTGCAGTTCCCAGATGCAGGCTTTCCGGGGACTGTGATTATCACATCCCCAGAGAGAGGACAAGAGGAATTGTTGGCAAAGCCCAGCAGTGTGGCTCAGTGGTTGAGCATCCACCTAGGAACCAGGAGGTCATGGTTTGATTCCAGGTCAGGGCACAGGCCCGGGTTGCGGGCTCGATCCCCAGTGTGGGGTGTGCAGGAGGCAGCTGATCAACGATTATCTCATCACTGATGTTTCTATCTCTCCCTTCTTCTCTGAAATCAATAAAAAATTTTTTAACCAATCCAGCCATGGCCAGTGTGGCTCAGCTGGTTGGAGAATCATCCCGGACACTAAAAGGCTGCAGGTTTGATCCCGGGTTAGGGTGCATGTGGGAGGCAACCGATGAAGTCTCTCACATCAATGTTTCTCTCTCTTCCTTCCTCTCTAAAAAAATCAGTGAGGATTAAAAAGGAAAAAGAAAAAAAAATTAACCCAAAAAAGGCAACGATAGAAAGGGAAGAAGTAAGCAGGGAAGTTGTGGGACGCGAATGGCGACAGCACAGCCATCCTGTTACCTTCTGAAACGTGGGCTCTAAGCTCAGCTAAGGGAAAGGGTTTACAAACCCTGACCACACGCTACTTAAAAGAGCCACGTTGGAAATACGATGAAGAAAGACTGAAGGCGAAAAGACGGAAAGAGATGTTCTATGCAAACATTAACCAAAGGTGGGAGCTGGGAATGGTGTCAGCACGTTTCCCGGAAAACAAACTCTAAGATGAAAAGCATTTTAAAGACAAGAGGCCCGCTGCATGGATTCGTGCGGGGGGGGGAGGGGGGGGTCCCTCGGCCTGTCCTGTGGGATCGGGCTGAAACTGGCTCTCTGACATCCCCAGAGGGGCCTTGGATTGTGAGAGGGTGCAGGCCAGGCCGAGGGACCATGGGAGGGCTCGAGGGCGTGTCTGGTCTGTCTCAGTCTCAAAAGGCTGGACCCCACCAGCAAGCTAATGTACCAGTCAGAGCGTCTGCCCCCTGGTGGTCAGTGCACGTCATAGCAAGCGGTTGAGCAGCCTTAGAATATCATTAGCATGTTACACTTTAACTGGTTGAACGGACAGCCAGACACTTGCATATTAGGCTTTTATTATATATGATAGGATAAGTGTACACACTTCATATCGACAGAGGTTCAAACAGGATAAAATGACCCCAAATGTCTAGGCACCTAACACCAAGCAAAACCCAACAGACAAACCCAACATCTCTGATAAATGCTGCCTGTGTGACGCCCTCCATCTGACCCTGACACGCACATCGCAGTAACTGAGATGGAGCCCAAACCCACAGCCCAGCCCCGTCCAGTCCCTGCCTTCCCAGCCAGCACACAGGAGCTCCGCCCGGCTCAGACGCATGAGTGCCCCACCAGCCGCCCTCTCGCCTGCTGCCCCCTGGTGGCCCCCAGGCCTGACACACTGACCTGGACTGTCTGGTGGAGGCGCACGGCCACCACCTTCTTCATGCAGTCCTTGATCATCTGGGAGGTGAAGAAGTTGGCCTCGCCCTTCTTGTCCACGGCGATCTTGCGGTAGTCCTCCAGCAGGATGGGGCAGATGGCCTGGGTGGGGTGGGTCATGTAGATGGGCCCGTCATAGCCCACCATCTCGCTGAAGTAGGGCAGCGCCCCGCAGTGGTCCAGGTGGAAGTGGCTGGGGGCGCAGCAAGGTCAGTGGCCACTGCACCCACCCCTCACAGCCCCTCCTCACCAGCTCCACTCGGATCACCCTGCCTACCCATCTGTCCTTCCATTCACTCACTCTCTGAGGGCTCACTGTGCGCCAGGCACGTCCAAAGTGCTGGGGATGGGGAACGAGCAAACAGACAGAAAGTGCTGTCTCCCTGGACCTTACAGTCTAAACATCTATTCAGCAATGAACACATAAACAGTTAAAATGTGTGTCCGACAGCAACACATTCTTGAAGAAACAGAAAGCAACTAAGAGGACAGTGCACCAGGAGCCACCTCCCTGCACCAGGACCCGTGCACCGAGGGGGAAGGAGGGGGAGAGCCAGGATGAGGCCTGGAAAGGCACTGGGGCAGTGGGAACAGCAGTGCCATGACGCCCACGGCTGAAGCAGACGCGGGGCAGCGAGTCCTCAACTTGGAAGTGATGCGATCACAGGAGCCTCAAGCAGCTGAGGACGGGGCACAACCCAGGGAACCGCTGGCTGCAGTTGGGGGGTGGGGAGAGGAACCAGCGGAGGCTGGTGTGAAGGTCAGGGTTCTGGGGGCTGGGTCCCTGCAAGGTTTGTGACTGTCTGGGCGGAGCCAAGGGTGAGAGGAGAGAAGGCCCGTCAGCCAGGCGCAGTGGGACTGGAGGTCAGGGCGGGACGAGCGAGGTCATAGGGAAAGGCCTTGCGGTGGGGGGGCAGTCACTGCTGTAGATGGGCTGGTCGCAGCCCACCGCCTGGAGGCCTGACGTGGCCTCATCTTCCTGCGGCACCTGGGCTCTCATCCACAGCACTAGGGAGGCAGAGCACTGTGTGTCCCCCTCCCCCCGAAAAGCTGACTGCAGCCCACTAAGCAGCAGCCATGAGCACCTACGACCACACACACACACACACACACACACACACACACACACACACAAGACTCCACCTCCAAAGCCAGCATCCCGAGGGAGGGCCAGGCCTGGGGTGAGACACAAAGGAACCGGGACAGAGCCCACCCAGCGACACCCCACAGCCCGCAGCCTCCACTTGAGGGCCAAGCAGGAAAGACTCGAGCCAGCCCAGCCCAGCCCTGCCCCCCAGCCCTGCCCCCAGCCCTGCGGCAGGCGCGCACCTGATTATCACACAGTCCAGGAAGTCCGTCAGCCGGCCATTTCGGGTGATGTAGGAGAAGTCTGGGAAGCGCCTCTGAAGAATCAGGAGAAAGCGTCAGAACCCTTTCCTCGAGCCTTTCCTGCTCGGCCTGGGGAGGCTGCAGGCTGAGGGGTGTCGCTGGGCAGCAGCTGCCCAGGTCTCAGGTGCCAGGAAAGGAGCAGGACACCAACACCGGGATCCGGCGACAGCGGCACCAGGACCGCTGCCTGCTCACAGCGTCTGAGCACAGGGTCAAGTACTGGAGCCCAGCCCTCCGCACAGCCCTGCAGAGCCTGCAAGCAGGACACCCTTCTCGGGCAGACCAAGCCCGCAGGACACCCTGTCACGCGAAGGCACCTGCCTCCTGCACTGCCACTTGCCAAGATGTCCCCATTCCATGGGTCAGAACCTGAACCCTAGGTCCCCCAGGTCCGAGACAAGGACCAGGCTAGGGGGCAAGACCTCCCAGACCCACAGGTGCCCACCGCCCGCCCACCGGACTCACGTCATCGTTGAAGCCCATGTGCATCCCGCAGTCCAGCATGACGTTCTTGCCTCCAATGGAGACCAGGATGCAGCTCCGGCCCACGTCCTGGCCAGCCCCTGCAGGGACAGGGTCAGGGAGGTGCTGCCACACCCTTCCTCTCCCCGACTGCCCTCTGCCCCTCCCCCAAAGGCCGAGGCCCGGCCACCTATCCCAGGCCCCCCCAGGACACTCTGGCCCCCTGAGCCTCTGGGCTGGGAAACGACCTCATGACGGTGGCGTGGACCACATGTGAGACAAGAACACGCCACATCCACAGCAGACAGGAAGGAGGAGGCACAGGGAGGGGACAGAGCGCCAGGCCCTCCACCTGCGTTCTGGCCACACACACCCCCACCCCCTGCCTTCAGCCTCAGGCCCAGCCTGCAGCCACCTGCTGTGACCCACCCATTCCCTTGAAGGCCAAGGTCTGAGTAACGGGTGCTGGGCTGGCATGCCAGCACTCTGGGGGGCCTCCCAACCCCTCCTGAAACCTGGGCTGAGACCCCTCCTCCAGGTCGGTCTCCTCCTGGTGGTGCCACCGCAGAAGTTCCCAGGTGGCTCCAGCCTGGCCACAGGGAAGCATGGCCCCAGCTGTCCAGCAACAACCAACTGCAGTGACCAAACCTGAACCTGAGTCCCATCCACTTCCTCGCCGCCAAGCCTTGCCCGGCTGCTCCAGGCGCCACAGGGCACATCCGGGTCACCTTCTAGGGCCATCTGTGGCCTCAGGGCCCAGAAGGAAATGGACACATTGTACGGCCTGATAACAGCAAATGACCAGCTTTCTGCCGGCCACCTGACCCTGTTGGCACCACACACACTAAGGTGGCAGAACCATGGCCAGAGCAGGAGGGGCTTGGTCCTAGAGCTTATCCCCATGGCAACAGCAGCGATGCCAGCCAAGAGCTCTGCACGTGCCTCAGGCAGCCCAGCCTCAGGTGGCGGTGGGAGGTCTCTCACAGGACGGCAGCCCGAGAGCACAGTGGTAGCTGTCAGGGCCCTGACGTGCCAGCTCAGAGGCCCTCCAGACTTTTGTGGGAGGGGAAGGGCCACCCGTAGGTGGGATCCACCTCTGCCCCTGACACATGGCTCCTAATGGGCCAGGGACGGCCTTCGGACTCCAGAGCCTAGCTCCTAGGCCGTGCCTGCCAGCCCCCAATGACCACCTCAGGGATCGGGAACTGGGAGGGAGATGTGGGGGGCCTGGGGCACATATGGGGGCAGAGCCCAAGAGAAAAGAAAGGAGACAGCCTGCCTGCAGGGGGCTGAGGGTCCAGGGCAAGGAGACAGACGGCGAGCACACAGACAAGACGCGCCAGCCCACCAGGTGGAAGTGAGTGCCGAGGGGGTGAGATGGGCAGGGAAGGGGCCACAGAAACTTCCAGAACCGTAACAGGCTTAGGACTCCCCAGCAGGATGGGATGGCGGGGCGGGGGGGGGGGGTGTGCAAAGGCCCTGTGGCCCAGGTGATTTCAGAGACTGCATCTGGCCCAGGATGACCAGGGAGCCCACAAGCAAGGTGGAAACTGGCGAAGGGAGACTGGGAGACCATGGAGCAGCAGTTCTGTTTTGGTGATGAGGCTGTGTGACCTTGGGGGCACACCCAGGTGCAGACTGGGGTCAGGGAAGCAAGAAAAAGGGAGAACTGTTCAGGAGA
>PVJC01010089.1:0-22209 GCA_004026665.1 Murina feae
AATATTTATAAACCAAAATTACTATAAAGTATAGAAATCTAGAGAGAATTTAACAGTTTGTGTAAAACCACAATAAATAAAATGCTTTTGTCTGGCTGGTGTGGCTCAGTGGATTGAGTGTCTTCCCATGCACCAAATGGCCCCAGTTCAATTCCCAGTCAGTGCACATGCCTGAATTGCAATCTTAATCCCCAAAACGGGGTGTGTATGAGGCAACCAATTGATGTTTCTCTCTCATCGATTTATGTTTCTCTCTCATTGATGTTTCTATCTCTCTCTCCCTCTCTCGTCCTTTCCTCTCTATCTAAAAATATTTTTAAAAAACAAATAAATAAATACAAATAAAACTCCTTCAAGTGAAAATTTAAGAACAGCACAAAACAACTAGGACAGACTTATTCAATTCCCTAGAATGAACTGCAATCATGAAAATAACTAAAAAAAATTTCCCATTCCAGAAAAACAGTATGACCAAAGAGAAATTTTAATTATGAATATATTCATCTAGGGGCCTGGTGCACGAAATTCAGGTCCTCAGCCCAGCCTGCCCCCTCTCCCATATTGGGAGCCCTCTGGGGATGTCCTACTGATGGCTTAGGCCCGCTTCCTGCTCCCCATGGGGAGTGGGCCTAAGCCGCAGTCTGGCCTCCCTTTGTGGGAGGCGACCAGGCTAATCAGGGGAAGCCACTAGCCCCATCACCCCACTGCTGCAGCCACTGCCAGTCACCGCAGCCACCAAAGTGTTTTCATCAACACAGACTACAGTCCCTTCACCATGAAAAAATGACAACTTTCATTAGGCATTTTCAAGATGTGTCTTTCATAGGATATGACATTTCTTTCTTTTTTTTCCCCTCACCTGAGGATATGTTTCCATTAATTTTTAGAGAATGTGGAAGAGAAGGGAAAGACAGGGAGAAACATCAAAGTGAGAAGAACACTTCAATTGGTTGCCTTCTTGCATGAGCCTTGACTTGGGCCCCAGCCAAGGAGGAGCCTGCAACCTAGGTACATGCCCTTGGTCAGAATTTAACCCAGACCCTGCAGTCAGCAGGCTGAGGCATTATGCACTGAGCCAAACCAGCTAGGACAAGATATGACATTTCTTAGCCCTCCAGCAGTGGACCTTCATTTTTTTTCTCCAGGAGTGTGGTGAAAAAACCCTAGATCGGCTTTTTGGATTCTTATTACCCAAGTTACTAAGAATATTACCAGTGGCATACAGGGAGTTTAGTCAATAAGCGTTAAGAAAAGGTGTTTCCTCTGTAGTTCCCTCCCATCACCAGCTCCATCCCTGCCCCTCCAATCCCAGCTCCACCCCTACCCAGGCCTGTAGCCTCTGGCCTAGGATGCAGGCCTGAGCAGAAGACCCCCAAATCCTTGCGATCCCGGGCTCTGCCTCTGCGCAGGTCTGCTGTCTCTGCCAGAAACTGCAGGCCTGGGCAGAAGACCCCCAAACCTCTGCAATCGCTGTCCTGCCCCTTCCCAGGTCCCTGCCATTGATGCCTCTGCCCGTTCCCAGGCCAGAGATCTCTGCCCAAGGCTGCAGGCCTGGGCAGAAGACCCCAAACCCTGCGAGTGCTGGCTCTACCCCTTCCAGGTCCCTGCCATTGCTAGCTCTGCCACTCAGCCCCCCCCCTGCCTCCCCTACCACCTTCCTGGCTAAGAGGCCTGGCTACTTCAGTTGTGGGGCTGAGGCGGACTGGGCACCACCATCTTGTGGCTATAGGTGCAACCATCTTTGTCGCAGAGTGACGACTAATTTGCATATTACTCTTTTATTAGATAGTACAGTAAACCTTACACCAAAATTTTGCTTACCTTATGTAGCATTATTGCCACAAACACAATTAACTGTACACTAGTCTGTGAAGTAGAAGCTGCTGCTCCCAATGCAACACCATCAGCTAAATTTGAAAAAAGCAAAACATAAAAGCACTATATATAACAACAATAACAACTATACAGTGTAGCTGGTTAACTGTGTGGGCTGTAGAGTCAAGTAGAGCTGGACTGAACTCTAAAGTTTACTTAACCTTTCTAAACCTTAGCCTTCTCATCTCTAAAATGGGTTCAATAAAGTATATATTCTTAGGGTTTTCATGAAGGTTAAATGAGATAACATATGTAAACAGCTTAGCACCTGGCCCACAATATTTGATATGTCACCTATTACTACTGATATTATTAGAAAAAGTATGATACTCAAAAATCCACTAATAAGCCCTGGCCAGGTAGTTCAGTTGATTAGAGTGTCATCCTGACACACCAATGTTGCAGGTTCAATCCCCAGTCAAGGCACATACAAGAATTAGTCAATAAATGCATAATATGAATGGAACAACAAATCAATGCTGCTTTCTCTCTCAAATCAATTTTAAAAAATGCAATGATAACCAAATTATAACATAAATATCAAAGAATTTCAAAGGAAGCATCTCTGCATCTTGCAGATCCAAAAACAAAATAAAGAACAAGACTGCATAGTTGATATATTCATAATGAGTAAATGTTGGTTGAATGGATAGATTTTTTGTTAAAAAAGCATGTGATACTAGGAAGGTCTAGATTAGGTATTCCAGCTTTGTCACTGACAGAATCCTACTGTGGGATCGGTTTTGGGTTATGATTCTAAGGCATGCCCAATCAGCAATGCTGAGACTTCTGACTCTGTAGCCCACCTCTGATAAACTAACACTTTGGGTATATACTGGGCAGCAGCACTGTTCAGTATAAAAGTGCTGGGACTCTTTTAAGATGAGATTAGTGAGCAAAGATCAGCAAACTTTTCATAAAGGGCGAGATAGGAAATATTTTAGGCTTTGTGGGCCATTTGGTATCTTGCAACTACTTAACTCCACCATTATTGTACAAAAGCAACCACAGATAGATAATATGGCTTTGTTCCAATAAAACTTTTGTATGGACACTGAAATTTGAATTTTATGTAATTTTCATGTGCCATGAAATAATATTTTTTCTTAACTATTAAAAAATAAAAAAACCACTTTTAAGTTACAGACCTGATAGTAAGTATACCAGGGCTTGTGCTTGTGGTGGGGGGACTTCATTAGGTAACCCCTTCTCTGAAGGCCAGCCCAAGAGTGGTTCATGTGGATGGTCCCTGTGATATAAACACTGAGTCTCCCACTATGCAACAGAAAAGAAAAGGGTTCCCTACCTGCAGCATGGACGACCAGACCCAGCGTGGTGGTGATTTTGGAATTGCTAGGCCTTGCTGCTTCTGGATCTGAGGTAAAAATAAGCAAGGCAGCCATTAAGCAATGTGAAACAAAAACCGTTAGATGCCCCCTAACCCGGAGGTAGACGAATCCTTTGAAAGCTCCTAAAGTAGACTATTTTTCTCACTACGGTCTTTTGTCTTCTGCTTCACTTAGAAGTTTTCCCTGTCCTGAAGAGGTGGATAAAAGGGAAGTCTTCATTTGACCCAGTTACCTCCCTACAGTTGATGACTGCTAAACGCAGTAAAAACAGAAACTCACCTAGTTTCAAGTGTTGACTAGGGAGTCAGAATTTGCCTGCTTTAGGTCATTCTCCTGTGTCTTTAGATAGTTGTTTTTAAATTTTTGTCCAGAGTTTAGTTATCTGTAGGGAGGTTGGTCTGATAGGAACTTACTTGCCTACACCAAGAGCAGAATGCCAATGCCATTAATTTTGATCATCTAGTCAAGGAATTGTCTAATTTCTTCATTTAGCTACTTCTTTTCCCCTTGCAACTAAAAAGCAAATCAAAATTTACCCTCCCTGCCCTAGCCAGTTTGGTTCAGCGGATAAAGCATCAGCCTGCAAACTGGAGGGTAAAGGGCACATGCCTGGGTTATGGGTTCAATCTCCAGAAGGGGGCATGCAGGAGGCAACTGATTGATGATTTTCTCTCATCATTGATGTTTCTATCTCTCTCTCCTCCTCCCTTCCTCTCTGAAATCAATAAATTTACCCACCCTCCCCACCACCCCCGCGCTCTAGATTTAACATTCATTGATGATACTTGACTGAGACAATTTTTACTATGAAGGCTGCAAAAATGATAATTTTCCAACTCCAGCATTCTTTCTACATTTACCAGTTGGCATTCAGCATTCCACTGTGAGTAAGTACCCTCCCTTCTCCTTTTATTTCCTTTCTCCTACCTCCCCCATCCCCTACCTAATCTACTTACCTACCCTCTACACCCCTCAGATGGCCTCATCGATCCCCATTTTTTCAATGCTTTACATTTCATTACTATTCTTAATTATTTTGGTGCTCTGATTGTCTTATATATGGCCAGTGGGAGCCCCTTCAAGCTGGTTCATAATACATCCTGTGACGTGTTTCCAACTTCTTCCTTCCTGCTTTTTTTGACCCTTAGATGTCCCAAGCTCATTTTATAGCTACCTTGCCCCTGTCCTGGAATTAGCCATTTTTCTGAAAAGCCCTAATATGCTCATTGCTATTGGGCATCTTTCTTTCTAGGCCCTCCTGCAGAGAGAGCTGGGAGACACACACAAACATGTACATAAACATATATATATAGAGAGAGAATGTTCCCCAAAATGTATATACACTTTAAAACTGATAACTCAATTTTCACTCCATTTCAGGTTTAACTAATTTGAAATAATGGGTGAAGTCAGATTTAGCTTTGAACAAAGACAATTTATCCTACTGTGCCACTAGGATAAATGAAAGATAAAGTTTACAGTATAAAACCAACAATAGTTGACGAATTGAGGGCACACAAATACTGAATGAAATGATTCTTGATGTTTCCAATGTCATTGCTTCGAGTTATCAGCAGTTCCTGGACCAGTGCCTGAAAACAGGCATTGACTAAAATATTTCTCATTTCTGTGGATTCTTTTTAATTTTAAAAATGAACTCTATGTTAACAAACACTGACATTATAATCATTCAAAGTGTGTATACCTTTTGGGAGGACACCGTGTGTGTGTGCGCATGTGTGTGCGTGTGTATGATTTCATTTTATTTTTTTAATATGGAGAATATTAACATGTTTCCAAAAGTCAAAAAGGCATGCCCAGGAAGTGTCACACCTTCCTGAAACCATTCTGTCTATCATGCCCTCCCATCTTACTCAAATCCTTACAGGGAACCAACTATGTTTTCTAGCTGATCCATGTTTCTTTTTTAAAAAAAAATAAACACATATATCCTTGTTTTCCCTTCTTTCTTACACAAAATATAGTATATGATAGAAGGGAATTTACATTTTTGCTTTTTTATTCACTTAATAATATCTCCTAGAAATCTCTCCCTATCAGTTCAGAGATCTGATTCCTCATTCTTTTTCATAGTTACATAGAACTCCATTATATGTACACACCACACTTAATTCAACCAATCTCCATTATTAGACATTTATGTGGTTTTACAATAATAAATAGTCCTGCATTGAATAACCTTATACATAAATATTTTCATATTGGAGCCATATTATTGGAATAAATTCCTAAAGTGGGATTTTTGAGTAACTACTTATGTAGTTCTGTTAAATATTGTCAAATTCCCCCTCACAGGGACTGTGCCATTTTGCATTCCCATAGCAATAGATGAGAGCCTTGGTTTCCCCATAGCTTTGGCAATACAGTGTATTGTCAAGCTTTTAAGTTTTTGCCTGATAGGTGAGAAATGGTATCTCAGAAGAGTTTTGATTTGCATTGTTCTTACTTTAAGTGAAAGTAAAGAATATCTCTTCATATGCTTAAGGACCATTTTTATGAACTATCTGTTTGCCTGATTTTCTACAGTTCTTTTTAGGCCAAGGATTCTTAACCTGGGGTCCATAGAGGAGAACACAAGTAGAACACAGGGGTGACTGTGACCTTACCTTGGAAAAAAATGCATTTTTATTTTTACTAACATTTAATTAAAAATCAGCATTTCCTTTAATTATGAATGTAGACAATAAACCACAAATAATATTTGCACTATTTATATTCTGCCAAAACCCAGATAATTTCATATTACTTTACAGTTGTAGATATCTTGATATTATTGCTCTCACTCATCACTACTTTAAATTAAGCATGATTAGTCTTCCTGTCGGTAGATGCTCATGTGACAGAGCTAGGCAACTATCAGGCATCTCTGCACCTGTCATTTAGCCGCCAAACGGTAAAAGTCAAGGGATTGCTGCCCACTAGGGACCAAAATATCTGTGCTGCTTTCCAGCAATTCCTAGCTGCAAAATTCTCTGTCAACGTATTTGAAAAAAGATATCTGTAAACCCCTATGTCTATTACCACTCTTTCAAGTTTATTTCTATTATGATGCCTTCAAGGTTGTATCACGGATCAAAGATGTTGACCTCGCCAAAGATGAATTTGGTAATCTTAAGACAAAAAAGTTACTATGACTGAAGTTACATTTTAAAAGTCTTAGAGAATTCTAGTTGTTCTGGAAAGAAGCTTATCGTTCCTTGATAAGTAAGCTACCAATGTGCCTACATATATTTGTAAGAAAATATCTCTGTGAATCAGGACTTTTTAAACTAGTGACCATAAAAACAAATACCCAAATAACTGGATGTTCAACTTAACACTCATATTGTCTTGATAATGCCCATCTCACAATTTAATGTTTTTAGTCAAGCTAAGCAATAGTAGTAACTGTCATACAGATATCCTAAAAAATAAAACTTAACCCTGCTTCTGATTTAAATGTATTATCTCATTATTTAATGCATTGATAAGGAAGACCTATATTACTAGATCACAAATTTGTTTTAATGTTTTGGTAACCATAATTCAATATAATTGGTTTTCTCTGTAACCCTACGCACTATGCTTTACATAATAAAACCCAAATATGCAAATTGACCTAACGGCAGAAAAACCAGTTGCTATGATGCACACTGACCACCAGGAGACAGACAGTCAATGCAGGAGCTGCCCCCTGGTGGTCATTGTGCTCCCACAGGAGGGGTGGGGTAGGGCAGGGGGTAGCACCACTTAACCAGAAGCCGGGCTCATGGCTCGCGAGTGCAGCAGCAGTGGCAGGAGCCAAGGAGCCCCGAACTGTGAGGTTGATGTCTGACTGCCGAAGCCAAGAGGCGGACATCTCCCAAGCGGTCCCAGATTGTGAGAGGGTGGGCTGAAGGACACCCCCCGCCACCTCAGTGCACGAATGTCATGCACCTCTAGTGCTTTACATGTCAGGCCTCTAGTGCTTTACACAATTAAAAACATAACTCCAAAAAAAGGTCCACAGGCTTTTTTGAGCTCCATGGCACAAAAAGGTCTAAGAACTTCTGCCCCAGTATGCATATATGCGTAACCCATGCACACAGACAATAGGGTAATGGAGGCCTGGGATAAAGGGGGGAGGGTAGGGAGGGTGTCAGTGGGCTAGAACTAGAAGGGATCAATGGGGGGTGGGGGGAGGAAAGAGGGGCATATGTAATATTTTCAACAATAAAGATTAAAAAAAATAATTGTGAAATATGCCACAGAAAAAAAATACAGTATTTTTTTAAAAAACTCTGCTCCAGACTTTTAACTAAACTTGAAAATTTTAAGATAACCACGGCAATATTCAATAAACACTCTCTTGTGTCACATGTCATAACTCACTAGCTCCCCCAACTGAATAAAATGCTCACACAACTCACTAAGTTTTCCCAACCAAATAAAATGTTCACAGGAACCTGAAGACAAGTTTTAGCACTAAATCAGGCCAGTGATACATTAAATTATTCAATAATTTGTGCTTTTCTAAACTGCAAATTTAATGCACTGCCCAAAAAGCCTTGGAATCACTTACCATCAGTAGCATACACGTGGGAGCTGCCAATCTGGTCCACTAGCAACATGAAAACAAAGCCCAGTACGAGGGAAACACCAATGTAGGCATGCAGCTGTGTGTGGTGGTCATGGCTGTGCTCATGTTCATGAGCAACTGGTATTACTGCTGCTTTGTCTGATGCGATCACATCGTGTGTTTCACTCCCTTGGTGGTGTTTTCCTAGAGCACAATGAACCATAAAGAGAAAAAATGTTTTCCTCTTAAAATGTTTTCACAGAGAAGCTTTCATTCTTCTGTATTTCAAGCTCTACTTACTTTACTGCAAAATCACCCATTTCCTATATTGTAATCCAGTCAAATTCTTTAAACTTCATGATGAAAAAATTCCCAAGTGTCTTCTGCTTTTGGCATGCAGACTTTTTACCTGCCTTTTATCTCAAAACCTAGGAAATGGAAGCAAATCACCAAGCAAGAAAGCAATCATAATCCCAAGGGATATTATCTCCAAATCTTACTTTTAAGCTGAGAAATTCATTCCAATCTCATTGTAAACCACAGTAAGTTTTATTGTGATGAAAACAGTTGAATGAAGAGCAGTAACCAAAAATAATTATAAATTTATCTAGTTTTATATCTTGGTCAATATAAAAGTTACAAATGAAGAGCAAATTGAAAATAAAATTTAGCTTTAAAAAATATCAGGGGCAGTCCCTAACTAGAAACCAAAAGGGGAAGAGCGGTTTAAGAGAGGCACATCCTGCCCTGAACAGTGTGCCTCAGTTGGTTGAGCATCATCCCATGCACCAAAAGGTAACCTGCTGAATTCCTGCAGGACACATGTATGGGTAGTGGGCTCCAACCCCAGTAGGGGGTGTGTAGAAGGCAGCATCTCTCACATGAATATTTCTCTCTCAGATGGATATTTTTCTCTCTCCCTTTCTCTCTAAATTCAACAAAAACATATTTTTAAAAATTAGAGGCACACCCTGCAGTCTAAATTCAGTTCTAGGATCATCATGAGATTCAGAATTATAGTAAATAACTGGCTAATACTGTTAGTTTATATTCACATATATGACACACGAAACAGAACTGTGTCAAGGCCAGAATCCTTATCTTTGTTGTGTTTCATGAATAGAGGCTATACTAGACATTTATCATTTATAATCAGATTAAGCATTTTTACCTTTAATTAAAGAAACTGAACTAGCCTGTTGTAATATTTTAATTCTTTAAAAGTCATTTTTGAGGGGCACAAATAACATGTCATCTGAAGATAATAAAAATCTATATATTTTTCTAATTACTGAAAGATTTTTTGTTTGTTTTCATAGCTTTTTTTAAAGCTTCTTTTGATGTGGTAAATATACATAACAAAATTTACCATTTTAACTTTTCTTTTGTTGTTAATCCTCACCCAAGAATGTTTTTCCATTGATCTTTTAGAGAGAATGGAAGAGGGAAAGACAGAGAGAAACATTGATGTGAGAGAAACACATCAATTGATTGCCTCCTGCAAGTGCCCCAACCGGGGCCCGGGACAGGGAGGAGCCTGCAACCAAGATGCGTGCCCTTGACTGGAATTGAATCTGAGCCAAACCAGCTAGGACTTACCATTTTAGCATTTTTAAGTGTATAGTTCCCTAGCATTATGTACATTCAGACTGTTTTGCAACCATGAACACCATCTATCTCCAGTATGGTATGTAGTAAGTGTTAAGTGCTCACTAAATGTTCAGGAATATAGTTTATATGTTACATGGAATTCATTTGGGAGAATCTTTTTTTATTTCTTTTGTAATTTTTTAAAATTAATTTCCAAGAGGGAGATGGGCTGCCACCCCCCCAACTAGGGATCGAGCCAGCAACCTGGGCATGTGCCCTTGACTGGAATCGAACCTGGGACCCTTCAGTCTACAGGCTGACGCTCTATCCACACTGAGCCAAGCCAGCTAAGGCTTGGGAGAATCATTTTCAAACATTTCATGTTAAATATTTCACCTGTATATCTGGTCACATACAATACTTAGCAATAAAATAATGCTGGCGTAAAGGAAGAGGAGTGGGCAGGGAAAAAGCAGACACCAGACATTTTAGCAGACAAAATAAAAGGTAGAGGAGATAGACCTTATTAGCTCATGATCATCCATGCTTCAGAATCCTGAGAGTAGAGCAGTGAAAATCGCCTGGTGTGCCACAAAATATTTAAAACATGCAATACCTGACCTCTTTTCCCTTAGATTGTTAAATTAAAAAAAGACAACAGCTAACATAACAATAGCTGTCTGGTGTGAATGAATCAAAATTATAACTATTTTTTTTGTCAGACTGGCAAAAAAAGTATATATTTTTTGGTGTGCCTCAGAATTTTAGTAATTTATGTGTGCCATGAGTTGAAAAAGGTTGAAAATCGCTGGAGTAGCCCTGGCAGGATGGTTCAGTTGGTTGGAGCATCATCGTGTTCACCAAAGGGTTGCAGGTTCAATTCCCTGTCAGGGCATATTCCTAGGTTGCAGGTTCAACCCCTGGTCGAGGTGTATACCAGAGTCAACCAATCTCTCTCTCTCTCTCTCCCTCCCTCCTCTCTCTCTTCTAGTCCCTTCCTCTCTCTCGCAAATCAATAAAAACATACCCTCAGGTGAAGACTGAATACTGGTAAAAAAGAAAATTGCTGGAATAAAATATAACAAGATTCTTAAAGAGCTCCATTCTTATTAATAAACTAGAGGCACAATGCATGAATTCATGCACAAGTGTGGTCCCGCTTGCCCAGCCCCAATCCGGGCAGATCAGGGCCGGGCCTGTCGGGAGGAGGAAACAGTGGAAGGTTGGCCAGCCAGCTCACCCCAATCGGATTGGGGCCTGATCAGGGCCTGATCAGGGCCGTGCAAGCTGTGAGGAGGGGCCAAGGAGATTGGCTGGCTGGCCCTGCCCTCAAATGGGGTGCGGAGGCTGATGGGGGGTCATCGGCTAGGGGAGGGTCTGGGGGAGGTTGGCCGGCCAGCCCCACCCCTGATTGGTATGGGGGGGGGGCCGATCAAGGGCGGAGTTAGCTGGGAGGAGGGGCCTTGGGCCGATTGGGGTCGCAGGGGCCCTCTGGGGCAGGGCCGGCCAGGGGGAGGGGCTACAGGAGGTTGGCTGAGGGCCCCACCTCCTACTGGGGTATGGGGTGATCAGGGGTGGGGCTGGACAGGGGAAGGGCGTGGGGGTGGGGGAAGGTTGACCAGCCACCCCACCCTCGATTGGGGTGGGAGAGGCCAATCAGGGGCAGGGCCGGCTGGGGGGAGGAGCCGCAGGAGGTTGGCTACCGGCCCCATCCCCCAATCGGGCAGATTTGTTGGCCACAATGGGCATCATAGTGACCGGTCGTTCTGGTCGTTATGGCATTATGGTCGCTGGCTTTATACATATATATAATATATATATATTGTAACTGAGTGCAAATATAACCCAATCCTTTTATTATTTAAGTGTAGAACAAAATGACAGAGAAAAGCCATAAGATGATAAGTGTGCCTCTCTAAGAATCTGATATATGCCATTCTTGGAGCAATTCATGCGAAATCTATCTTGAACCATTCCTGATGACAAGTTTTGATGATTATCTATTTATGGATACATCACATTTATATTTAGGTCTTTGACCCAATAGCCTGCTTTCCTAAACATGTTGCAAAGAATTATGATGGTTTCAAATTTTAGCTGCACAGTAAACAGGTACTACAGTACTCAAGAAAACATGTTCTTAAAACTGGTGTCTATAAAAAGATAATTTTCTCACATGAATGCTGATAATCACCTCATTCCAGTGATTTTAAAGCTATAATTATAGAAGAACATGTGAGATTTTTTTCACATTAATTAGTACTTAATAGTGCTTATTAAAGTGTCAAAGCACTCAGTTAATTAACATGGTATACTGAGCTCTGAAAAAATATCTGTTAATTATCATAATTGCAGGGTCCACAAAAGAACTGAACTATGAGCTGTTGTAGAAGTAAACAAACTTCTTTCTTGAAGTTTAGAGGAAAGTTGGTTTGATCTACAAATAAAGAAAGAGAGGGAAAAGGTGGGAGAGAGATAAAGTAGTAGAAACAAATTATTGTGACTAAACTCATCAGTATGAAGAGAGATGTGGAAAATTTGGAGATAATTTAATTTAATTAAGCTAACATCATGGTTGAGTATCTCAAAACATTTTCATAGAGTGGAGTATTAGTATTTAGTATTTACTTTTTATAAAGAATGATGGGACTTGTGGTGCTTAGCCAAAAGGTAGTGAAGTTACTATAAAGAGATCAACCAATGAACTTGTATGCGTATATGCATAATCTGGGACACAGACAATGGGGTGGTGAGGGTGGGGGAGAGGGAAAGGGTAAGGGGTTGGGGGACTGGAGCGGGATGGATGAGGTTAATGGAGGGGAAAAGGAGGACCTATGTAATGCTTTCAATAATATAAAGTCACTAGAGCCTTAGTCATGTCCTGATTAAAATAAATATTCTGTTCAAAAAACATCTAACTAGCCCTAATCGGTTTGGCTCAGTGGATAGAAGGTCGACCTATGGGACTGAAGGGTCCTGGGTTCGATTCTGGTCAAGGACATGTGCCTTAGTTGCAGGCTTGATCTCTGTCCCTGCTCAGGTTACAGGAGGCAACCAATCAATGTGTGTCTCTTACATCAATGTTTCTCACCTTCCACTCTCTCTAAAAATCAATCGAAAAATATCCTTGGGTGAGGATTAATGAAAAAGAAAGGAAGGAAGGGAGAGAGGAAAGGAAGGAAGGGAGGAGGGGAGGGAGGGAGGGAGGGAGGGAGGGAGGGAGGGAGGGAGGGAAGGAGGGAAGGAGGGAAGGAGGGAAGGAGAAAAAGAAAGCTGAAGTGGCTATATTAATATTATATAAAGTAGACTTGAGAACAAGGAATATTACCAGGGATAAAGGGGACATAGACATAATGATGAAAAGGTCAATTCATTGATAAGACACAGCAATTGTAAATGTGTAGACACCTAACCAAAGAGCTTCAATATGCATAAAGCAAAAACTAATATAACTGAATAGAGAAATGTACAAATCCACAATTGTAGTTGGAGACTTCAATACTCCTCTACTGCAGTAATCAATAGAAATTACAAGTAGAAAATCAGCAAGGATATAGTAGACCAATATTATCAAACAACTTTATCTAATGACATTTGCAGAACACTACCAAATAACAACAGAATACACACTCTTTTTAAGTGTACAAGGAACATTTAGCAAGATAAACCATATTCAGAACCATTAAAAAAGTATTTACAAATTTATAAGCATTCAAATCATACTAGATATGTTCTTTGACCATAATGAAGTTAAACTAAAAATCAGTAATGGAAAAAATCTGGGGAAAGAATTGGAAATTTAATAATACACTTTTAAATAACACATAGGTCAAAGAAGAATTTGGAAGGGAAATTAGACAATATTTTGAACTGAATGAAAATAAAAATATATTAAATTCCTGGGATGCAACTAAAATAGTGCTTAAAAGGAATGACAACAATAACTGCTTATACAAGAAAAGAAGAAAGATCTCAAATCAATAAGCTTTTACCTAGAAAAACTTGAAAAGAAAAGCAAATAGGTGGAAGAGAATATATGGGGATAAACAATGATGGAAAAAATATTAAATTTAAATTTTAAAAAGGGAGAGCAAATAAACCCTAAAGCAAGCAAAAGGAATAAGGGCAGAAATCAATAAAATGGAAAACAGAAAAATCAACAGAAAAAAAATCAATGAAGTTCTTTGAAAAAAATAAATAAATAAAACCGATGAACCTCTAGCCAGAATGACCACATTAAAAAGAGAGAAGACAAATTATCAATATCAGGAATGAAAGAAAAGAAATTACTATAAATATTAAAAGGATAATAAAAGATTACTATAAACAACTTTATGCCCTAAATTGTTCACCTTAGAAAAAATGAATCAATTCCTTGAAAGACACAAACTTCCAAAGCTACTCAAGAAGGAACAGAGAACTTGAATAGTCTCATATCTATTAAAGAGATGGAATTTATAGCTAAAAGCCTTCTAACATAGAAAACTCCAGGCCCAGATGGTTTCATTGGTAAATTCTAGCAAACATTTTAGGAATATATACACACACACACACACACACACATATAATTGATTTCAGAGAGGAAGGAAGAGGGAGAGAAGAGAGAGAAACATCCATGATGAGAGAGAATCATGGATTGGCTGCCTCCTGCAAGTCCCCCACTGAGGATCAAGACCACAACCTGGGCATGTGCCCTTGACCGGAATCGAACCTGGGACCTTTCAGTTCGCAGGCCAAACCAGCTAGGGGTAGGAATAAATATTTTTAACTCTATGCATCCTCTTCCAGAATAAAGAAGAGAACACTTGCCAATCCTAAGAGCCCAGCGTTATTATAATAACAAAAACCATACAAAGACATGGTAAGAAAGGAAAACCATAAGCCACTACTCCTCATGAACTGGGACACAACAATCCTCAACAAGATGATAAAAACTCTCAGCAAAGTAGGAATAGGAAAAAATTTCCTTAACCTGAAAAGGGAATCTATAAACAACCTACATCTAACATCATAGATAATGATAAAAGACTGGCTGAGAATAAGCAACACTGGCCACTTTCATTCCTAATCAACCTCATAATGGGTGATATAGTCCATGCAATAAGGAAAGGAAAAAAGCATAACTGGAAAGGGAAATACTAAATTGTCTTTATTTACAGATGACATGCTTATTTATGTAGCAAACTCCAAAGAATCTATAAAAAACTTCTATAAAGAATAAATGAGGTTAACAAATTTCTAAATACTAGAATACTGAAGAGAGAAAAATTTTAAAGTATCATTTACAAACTACTAAAAACATGAAATATTTAGGTATAAATCTAACAAAATATTTATAGATGTCTATTAAAAATGGTAACACTCACTAAAGAAATCAAAGAAGACCTAAATAAATGGAGATATATATTATGTTCATGGATTGGAAAACACAAAATTCTTAAGATGTCAATTCTCCCCATAGTAATCTACAGATTCAATTCAATCTCAATCAGAATCCCAGCATAATTTTTTTTGGTAGATATTCACAAGTTCATTCCAAAATTTTTATAGAAAGGCAAAGGAAGTAGTTTAACCAAAACAATTTTGAAAAATAAGAACAAAGTTAGAAAACTCCATTGTCTGATTTCAAGACTTGCTATAATGCTACAGTCTTCAAGACAGTCTTCAGTATTAGCAAAGCACAGACAATATAGATAATGGGGAAAAATAGAGAGTCTAGAAATAGACCAAACACAAATATGGTCAATTGATTTTTGACAAAGGTGTAAAGATAATATAATGGAGGAAGGAATCTTTTCAACAAATACTATTGGACACCTATCCATATGTAAAAAACTAACCTTCATTTTGTATTCAAAATTAACTCAAAATGGATCATAGA
The DNA here is from genome assembly GCA_004026665.1 of Murina feae. NCBI lineage: Eukaryota > Metazoa > Chordata > Mammalia > Chiroptera > Vespertilionidae > Murina > Murina feae. The sequence goes on from PVJC01010089.1 coordinate 15,254, forward strand.
CCTAAATGCAAAACTTAAAATTATAAAACTTCTAGGAAAAAAAAGAGACAATCTTTGTGAACTTAAGTCCAGCAATGGTTTTTACATATGACACCAAAAGCACAATTCATTTAAGAAAGAACTGATAATTTAGACTTGATCAAAATTTAAAACTACTTTGTGAAAGAAGCTATTAAGAGAATGGAAAGATAAGTCACAGACTAGGAGAAAATACTGGCAGATCACACATTTGATAAAGGTCTTGTATCCAGAATACATAAATAACCCTCCAAACTCAATAATAATAAAATATAATTTTTAAAAAATGAGCAAAAGATTTGATATCACCAAAAAGAATATAACAATGGCAATGAAGCACAGGAAAAGATGTTCAACATCATTATCAATTAGGAAACTGCAAATTAAAACCACATTGAGCTACCATTACCCTCCTAATAGAATGACTAGAATAAAAAACTAAAACAAAACAGACAATACCAAGAGCTGGCAAGGAAGAGAACCAACTGGAACTCATACATTAATGATGGCAATGCAAAACGGTACATACACTTTGGAAAAATTTTGGCAATTTTTTATGATGTTAAATGCACGTACCCAACAATTTCACTTATACGTATTTACACAAGAGAAATAAAAACTCATGCTTACACAAAAGCCTGTACAAAAATGTTTATGATGACTTTATTCATAATCACCCAAACTGGAAACAACCCTATGTCTTTTGACTGGTGAAGGAATAAACAGAATAAGGTTCATCCAAACAATAGAATGCTACTCAGAAATAAAAATGTACAAACCATCCTATATAATAAAAGCCCAATATGCTGTGTCCGGTTGTCCGTTCAACCAATCAAAGTGTAATATGCTAATGATATGCTAAGGCTGCTCAACCACTTGCTATGACATGCACTGATCACCATGGGGCAGACACTCTGACCAGTAGGTTAGCTTGCTGTTGGGGTCCACCTGATCGAGACTGAGCCAGACTGGCTGGACTCCTTGGAGCCCTCTCACAGTCCCTCCCTGGCTGGCCAATCTCCCATGTCCTTCCACAGCCCCCTCAGACTGGCCTGCACCCTCTTGCAATCCAGGACACCTCAAGGGATGTTGGAGAGCTGTTTTAAGCCCGATTCAAGCAGGTCAGGCTGAGGGAACCACACTGGTGCACAAATTCATGCACCAAGCCTCTAGTTAATACATAGAACAATATGATAACTCTCAAATGCACTATGCCAAGTGAAAGAAGCCAGACTCAAAGGCTACAAGATTCCATATATATTTGGAAAGGGCAAAACTACAGGGACAAAGAAGAAATAAGCTTTAACTACAAAAAGGCAGCATGAGAGAATGTTTTTTGTGTGTGATGGATCTATTTTGTATTTTGATTGGAGTGGCAATAACACAACTCTATGCATTTGCCAAAAGTCATAGAGGTGTACACCAAAAAGAGTGAATGTAAAAATTTGTAAATAAAAATAATAAAATAAATTTTAAATGATGTTTTAGAGCTGAAGACTAATCCATGGTGAAAGGTTAAAGAGACAGGAATGCTTATTTTTAGAAAAGTAGGTTTATAAACCATGCTGTATCTATTTTCAGATGAATCCACAAAAATATTCTGAGTCAAAATCAAAAAAACTGAAAATAAAGGGATATAACCCAACACATAATAAACATTAAAACTATATCTGAAATATATCAATTATCCTATATAATAAAAGGGTAATATGCAAATCAACCGAATAGCAGAACCACCTGTCACTATGATGCGCTCTGACCACCATGGGACACGCACTCAACATAGGAGCTTTCCCTTGGTGGTCAGTGCGCTCCCACAAGGGGAGTGCCACCCAGCCAGAAGCCGAGCTCACGGCTGGCAGGCTCTCCCGCCTCTGAGGCAATGCTAAGGATGCCCTGTCAGTCAGACATCCCCTGAGAGCTCCCGGACTGCAAGAAGGCACAAGCCAGGCAAAGGGACACCCCCCGCCCCAATGCATGAATTTCATGCACTGGGCCTCTAGTACCTCAATAAAACTGTTATTAGGAAACACCAACTTATACATTAAGCCCTTCTTTCCTTTATCCCAATGTTTCCCAAACTTGTCTAATAAGAATTATTTGGCAATTTGTTAAAAATAGATATACTCAGGCCTTTTCTTTGTGGAGGCCAGGAAACTACGTTTTTAAAATACACACCACCACCTCCAAGGAAATTTTATTATTAGACAAGTTTAGAAAACAACCCATAATTCTTTCTTAGCTACAAAGTCAAGAAAAAAGTTTTAATTGTCTATTTAATCATGGTCTGAATGTTTCTTAGTATACCAGGATATTGATCACTACAGTGGAATAATTACACTCAGAAAAATTCAAACTGATCCCCTGGGATATGAAAGAAAACTCTGACACATATTTACTTTAAATCTTAAATTTTTCCATAATTTTAGGTATGAGTTTTATGATGAACACAATATATGAATAGAATAGTACATGTATATCTTTTTCCCTAATAGAATGTGTGATCAAAAAAGAGTAGGACCACTGCTCTAAGGTTCCTTATTATATTTCTCCCCCTAAAGCTGACAAATCCTCAGCCTCAGTTTTATTTTGCAAAAAAGACCCCCATAATCCTCAGGTATAAGAGAGTTGAATATTTGTTATAATGTAACTAATAAAAAATTTAGAAGGCGCATATCTCTTTATACTAGTCTTAAAAGTCCAGTCGACTCGGCATTAGAAGATTCAGCACACCAATTTAACAGCAGTGGTTCCTAACCCTTCACAGGTATCTGTGAAGTTTCATGACAAGTAGCAATCTGACTGCTGAATCACAAATTTGAATCAAGTTATGTTTTCACGCTGGTGTGAAGGACCAAATAATTTAGCAGGTGAGTGAACCAAACTGACTGTCCAGTATTTGTTCTCACACAGGTATACTGTTCTCTGATTGTTATTAGTGTCAGGAGAGTCCTCTTTAGATATTTAGTTGTCCTTTACTGCAGGGGTCCTCACCAATTATCTACAACAAGCATGTCAAACTCACAGCCCATGGGCTACATGGGGCCCACAATGAATATTTTTGAGGCCTAGCCAATATAACGGTATGTAAAAAACATTTTAATAAAAACTTTGTAACTTAATGTTTACAATATCCTATTATACATAATTATTAATAACAAACTACAATGTTCACTAATGACTGATTACTATAATTGTGTTGCATTCATTTCACTTACGCGCCTTACGCACACACGCACCATTTCTCTCTACTAATATTAGCAGCGAATATTTTAGCAGCTGATTGCCACATAATGCAAATAGATTTATTTGCATCACACTTATTAATTTGTGCAGTTATTCAGTATCTGGTAAGTTAATGTTCAAGAAAAAATATTAATTTTTATTAAAATATTCTATTATTTGATGTTAACGATTACTCATTTATTTCAGCCCTTTGTGTTCAGCATGTCTCTATCGAAATAAACCTACGTTTCTATGAAAATTGAAGCTTTTGTTTTTTTGTGGCCCACATAAACTTAGACCTTGTTTATTTGGCCCATGTTAGCCTTTGAGTTTGACATGCTTGATCTATAAAGTTTACTATAAAGAATCCTTAAATCCAAATGTGTACTAGTATATCTACACAGTTTTTCAATTAAAGAATACTAAAAATACCCATCATGTAGGATTTGGGAAGTGTTTAAGTGGGCAATAAAAAAGGTCAGTCATACTTTGAAAGACTGAAATTCATGCATTATTGCAAATAAGTCTTAAGTCGTACTTATGAATTGGGGCATTCAAATTACACACTGCTAAGGATGTGTTCAATGTAAAAAATGCCAAAACATTTATTTTAAGAACTCTTTTTAGGGTAGACTTCTATGGTAAACGTCAACTAAGTTCAGAAGAAATGCTATTAAGCTCCTTTCAACTCTCCATGTCAATAACATATGTCAAAAAAGGCCTTTCTCTCTCTCACCCTCAAGAATATCTTCATAAAGTGCGTGTACTCCTTCAGGCACGATGACTGCCAGTGCAGTTCCACAGAGAAGGCCAGCACCCAAAACAGTCACCAGCTTTAGTCGCTCCTGGAAAGAAAAAAAAAAAAGAAAACTGTTGAAAAGTTTGATGAATGAACGGAAAAAAGTTTCTGAAGTATCTAATCAAGACTGTGAGCTCTGCTCTTTTGTGAGACCAAAATCTACAATGGCTAGTGAAAATAAAATAGGGTCAGCTTCATGAATAATTAATGTCAGTTAAAACATAGAGATGTCATTTTAAAATTTACCAGATTTGCAATGTAGGAAACTTTTCTACTATCCATGATAGGGAGAAATTATCACTTGTCTAACACTGGCAGGAATGTGAATTGCCACAACCTATCTGAATCACAATTTGGCAATTTAAAGTCTCAAAAATGTGAATTCTTTGATCCAGCAATTTCACTTCTAGAAATTCACCCTAGGGAGTTATGCCCGGGTAATGTGACTCAGTGACTGAGCGTGGACTGATGAACCAGGAGGTCAATTTGATTCCCAGTCAGGGCACATGCTCCCAGCTCAATCCCCAGTGGGGGCGTGCAGGAGGCAGCTTATCAGTGATTCTCTCTTATCATTGAGGGTTTTTTTTTCTCTCTCCCTCCCTCTCCTTTCCTCTTTGAAATAAATAAAAATATATATTTTTAAAAATACATCACTGCCATGGGTTGTCATTTCAGTTTTTCTTCTTAATTTCTTAACTAGTCAAATTATTTTAGTTGCAATCAGACTTATTTTAAGCACTACATATGTGGTTCCATGTTACTTGTATAGATTATTTGTTCACATAATTTCACAGCTTGGGATTCAATCTCAAAACTGTACGTTAGAATTAAAATGCTGACAGGGTCTCTCTTTTGCTTATGGTAAATCACCAAAAAGGTATATTTGAAGTGCAGTTCAAGATGAAAAGTGAGTTCCCAAAGTGATAGTTTCTGTCAGAGAAATGAAATATTTGCTCAAGAGAAGCATGAACTCTGAAATGCATTGATTTTATGCATCTCATTTTACAATTTCACAGCTGTGGCCTGACTGAGCCAAAGGATTGACCAGACATATTATGTAAAACAACAGCTTGTACTCATTGCAATTAACTATCAGCTCAAAGCTTTGAAGTCAGTTTAATTTTCTTGGCAGACACCAAGACAGTTAAGTGGTTTTTCTTTCCTTGTTCACCGAAACAGTCAACAAATTGTTTGGTTACACTAAATATAAGTCAGTATTTTTTAAAGCTCTTAATATTGAAAATAGTTTATTTCAACCCCCCTTGTACCATAATCATTTCAGTACTGAACTCATCAACTGTAGTTTCCTAAAAAATTAAAGATGCATCCTTTGTTATAAAACTAATCCCTTCAAAGCTCTACGCACTGAAGAGATGAAACATTTAGGATACAGGCTAAACTCCTGTTCAAGCAACAAAAGCTTTCTCCATATTCTTTTTTTGTTGTTGTTGCTTTCTCCATATCCTTACAAACAAACCTGCTTCAAGGAGATACTTCCTAATGTCACAACTACTATACTATCTGCTAATGAAGGAAGCTCAAATACGAACTTTGTTCTTCAAATCCTTACAACAGAGACAAGATGCCAAAAAGTTCCCTGCCTCTAAGTTGCAGCTGTGTGACCCTGAGCAAGTTCAGTGTCCTCTATAAGAAGAAGCTGAGCCCTGGCTAGTTGCTCAGTGGTTAAAGCATCGGCTTGATGACCAAAGGGTCTCAGGTTCAATTCCGAGGCAAGGGTACATACCTCAGTTGCAGGTTCAATCCCTGGCCCTGGTTGGGCATGTAAGGGAGGCAACCAATTGATGTGTCTCTCTCAGATGACTCTATTCCCTCTCTTCCACTCTCTCTAAAAATCAATGGGAAAAAAATATCCTTGGGAGAAGATTAAAAAAAAAAAAGGAGCAGAGATGATGACTACTATTACGATTATCATGTAGGAATAGTATATTAGCATACAGCACAGAGTAACTGCCACTATTGCTTATCTTTAACTAGGGGCCCAGTGCACAAAAATTTGTGCACTCGGGGTGGAGGGAGTCCCTCAGCCCGGCCTGTGCCCTCTCACAGTCTGGGACCCCTCAGTAGATGTCCTATGATGGCCCCAGTCTGCCAGGCGCCTTTTGTGTGTGTGTGTGTGTGTGTGTGTGTGTGTGGCCACTGGGGACCTGCCCCCAGCTGCATCTGAGGCTTGGAGTAGTCCTCCTGTGTGTGTCTACCTGCTGGGGACCTGCCCCCAGGCACACCATCAAGGCTTGGAGCAGGCACCCCCTCTATGTTGATCTCTCAGACTCTTGCCCTCCCCTGCATGTTGTTCTCTTTTTTGAGCTGTGGCCAGGGCTGGGTCCTGCCTGCCTCCCAAGCTTGCCTACTGCCCATCTTCCTCCAGCCACCAGAAAGCAGGGAAAACCCCGCCTCGTGGTCAGGCCAGCCTTTTCCTGCTCCCTGATCCCCAGAAGGGACCTGGGAAGCCGCCAAGCAGGCCGACAACTCTTTCCCACTCATCCGTCCCCTGCTGCCTTCCTTTCCCACTTCCCGGTGCCGCCAAGGGGTCTGGGGAGCTGCCAAGCAGGACCCCGGCTCCTGCAGCCTTGCTTTCCCGCTCCCCGGTGCCCTGCAAAGTGCCTGGGAAGCCCACCAAGCAGGCCACTGACCCTCTGCTGCCTCTTTCCCACTCCCCGGCCCGCCACCTTGCTTTCCCACTTCCTGGTGCCCTGCAAGGGGCCTGGGAAGCCCACCAAGCAGGCCCCTGACCCCCTGCTGCCTCTTTCCTGCTCCCTGATGCCCCTCCAAGAGCCTGGACAGCTGCCAAGCAGGCCACCGACCCCCTTCCACTTCTTACCCGCTTCCCGATGCCCCATAAAGGGCCTGGGAAGCCCACCAAGCAGGCCGCCGACCCCCTGCCACCTCTTACCCT